>CAUYLG010038430.1:0-20072 GCA_963573385.1 Cacajao melanocephalus
GGGACTTCTGGCATACACCAACCACCATGCCCAGCTAATTTTTTTTTTCTTTTTCTATTAAAAAGATCGGGGTCTCATTAGGTTTCACAGGTTGGTCTAAAATTCCTAGCTTCAAGTGATCCTTTCACCTTGGCCTCCCAAGCTGTTGGGATTATAGGTGTGAGCCATTTCTCCTAGTCTAAGGATGTTCTTTTCTCTTTTGGAGTCAGGGACTCTTTCACCCAGGCGGGAGCATAGCGGTGTGATAACAGCCCACTGCAACCTTGAACTCCTGAGTTCAGGCAATCCTTCTGGCTCAGCTTCCCTAGCAGCTGGAACTACAATACAAGACTACAGGCACATGCCACCATGCCCAGCTTTTGTTTGTTTGGTTTTCTTTGAGACAGAGTCTGGCTCTGTCACACAGGCTGGAGTGCAATGGCGCAATCTCGGCTCACTGCAACCTCCACCTTCCAGGTTCAAGTGATTCTCCTGCCTCAGACTCCTGAGTAGCTGGGACTACAGATGCGTGCCATCACACCCAGCTAATTTTTTGTATTTTAGTAGAGACGAGTTTTCACCATGTTAGCCAGGATGATCTGGATCTCCTGACCTCGTGATCTGCCCACCTTGGCCTCCCAAAGTGCTGGGATTACAGGCATGAGCCACTGTACCTGGCTTTTTTTTTTTTTTTTGATAGAGATGTGTCTCACTATGTTGCCCAGACTTATCTGGAACTCTTGGGCTCAAGAAATCCTCCAACCTAGGCCTCCCAAAGTGTTAGGATTATAGGTGTGAGCCACCTCTCCCAGCTCTCATTGTTTAATTTATCATCCTGTACTTATAATTTTTTTTAAAAAGTCATTTTCACTGAAGAATGTCCTTAGGGCTAGGTGCAGCAGCTAATGCCTGTAATCCCAGCACTTTAGGAGGCCAAGGCAGAAGGACTGCTTGAGGCCAGGATTTCAAGACCACCTAGGCAACAAGGCAAGACTGCATCTCCACAAAAAATAAAAATAATTAGTTAGGCATGGTGGCCAGGCATAGACAGAGTCCCAGCTACTCATGACGCTGAGGTGAGAGGACAGCTTGATCCTAGGAGTTCAAGGTTGCTGTCAGCAATGACAGTGCCATGGTACTCCAGCCTGGGAGACAGAGGGAGACCCTTTCTTTTTTTCTGAGACAGAGTCTCGCACTGTCACCCGGGCCAAAGTGCAGTAGCAAAATCTCGGCTCACTGCAACCTCCGCCTCCCAGGTTCAAGCGATTCTCCTTGCCTCAGTCTCCTGAGTAGCCGAGATTACAGGCGTACGCCACCATGCCTAGCTAATTTTTGTATTTTTAGTAGAGGCGAGGTTTTACTGTGTTGGCCAGGCTGTCTCGAATTCCTGACCTTGTGGATCCGCCTGTCTCAGCTTCCCAAAGTGCTGGGATTACAGGTGTGAGCTACCGCGCCTGGCCCAGGGAGACCTTTTCTATCATACAGTTTGGTGCTGCTGCCTGAATTTGTGCTAAGGGGCCAAGAGCTTTTGTTTTTGCTTTTTCTTTCACAGACACGGTCTCACTATGTAGCCCAGGATGGAGTGCAGTGGGAGGAATTATAGTTCCAAAAGACAGAACCTAGCCTTGCTCTGTAGCCCAGGATAGAGTGCAGTGGTGCAATTATGGCTACAAAAGACCAAACCCAGTCTCAAACTCCTGCGTTCAAGTGATTTTCCTGTAAGGTCTGACCACACCGTGGACGGCATGGCATCCCATGAACCACACGTACACCTCTGGAGTGCCTTCCAGAATCAGAAAACCTGAAATAGCTGGAAAGTCAGGAAAAGAGGAAGACATGATCAACCCTTGAGGCACCTACTTAACTTTAAGACATTCTCTATTGTTTCTCATTCCCGCATCAATTGACAAGGCCATTAGACTTTGTAACTGACCTTGACTCCATACCTACAACCCCCTCCCAGCTTGCAAAGAAAACCGCCCTAAAGTAACTTTTGTAACTTTCCACTGCCTTCCCCACAACCTATTAAACTAACTGCTATCCCACTGCCCTTTGCTGATGCCCTTTTTGGCCTCAGCCCACCTGCACTCAGGTGGACAAACAGCCATGTTGCCCACACAAAGCCTGTTTGGGGGAGCCTCTTCATTCAGCTCCTGCATTTTAACACTTCCCACCTCAGCCTCTGGAGTAGCTGGGATTACAGGCTGGGGCCAGTTTTATCAACCATTGATTTTGCTCCACCAGTACAAATATCAACACAGTGAAAACAATAACATCTCAGTATTATTGTGAAAATAGTTTTGAGGCCGGGTGCAGTGGCTCAAACCTGTAATCCCAACACTTGGGGAGTCTGAGGCAGGTGGATCATAAGGTCAGGAGATGGAGACCAACCTGGCCAACACGTGAAACCCTGTCTCTACTAAAAACGCAAAAATTAGCTGGGTGTGATGGCGGACCTCTGTAATTGCAGCTATTCGGGAGGCTGAGGCAGGAAAATCCGCTTGTATCCGGGAGGCAGAGGTTGCAGTGAGCTGAAATCAAGCCACTGTACTCCAGCCTGGTGACAGAGTGACACTATCTCAAAAAAAAAAAAAAAAAAAAAAAGAGAGAAAAAATAGTTTTGACATCACAGACCCTCTGGAAGGGAATGAGGAATCCCAGGAATGCAGAGATTACATTTTGAGAACTGCTATTATACTAATTACACAAGTGTACTCAGTTTCTGAAAATTCACTTATGACACGGGCACTCTTCTATAAATGCATTACACTTCAATAAAAGATGTATTTTGGCCAGGTGCGTTGGCTCAGGTCTGTAATCCCAACACTTTGGGAGGCCAAGGCAGGCAGATCGCCTGAGGTCAGGAATTCGAGACTAGCCTGGCCAATGTGGTGAAACTCCATCTCTATCTCTACGAAAAATAGAAAAATTAGCTGGGTCAACTGGTGCATGCCTGTAATCCCAGCTACTGAAGAGGCTGAGGTGGGAGGATCACTTGAGTCCAGGAGGCAGAAGTTGTAGTGAGTCGAAATTGCGCCACTGCACCACTTCAGCTTGGGTGGCAGAATGAGACTCTGTCTCAGGGAAAAAAAATTTTTTTTAGATTTTATTTTATTTTTTGAGGCAGAGTCTCACTCTTGCCCAGGCTGGAGTGCAATGGGACAATCTTGGCTCAAGGCAAACGCCACTTCCCAGATTAAAGCAATTCTCCTGCCTCAGTATCCTCTGTAGCTGGGATTACAGACATATACCACCACACCCATCTAATTTTTATTCTTTATTTTATTTATTTATTTTTGGACAGAGCCTCATTCTGTTGCCAGGCTGGAGTGCAGTAGAGCGATCTCAGCTCACTGCAACCTCCAACTCCCTGGTTTAAGTGATTCTCCTGCCTCAGCCTCCCAAGTAGCTAGGATTACAGGCATGAGCCACCATGTCCTGCTAAAATTTTTTTGTATTTTTAGTAGAGACAGGGTTTCACCATGTTGGCCAGGATGGTCTTGATCTCCTGACCTTGTGATCCATCTGCCCTGGCCTCCCAAACTGCAGGTATTACAAGCGTGAGCCACCGCACCCAGCCTAATTTTCATATTTTTAGTAGAGATAGGGTTTCGCCATGTTGGCCAGGCTGGTCTCCAACTCCTGGCCTCAAGTGATCCACTTGCCTCAGCCTTCCTTCTGTGCTAAGATTACAGTTGTGAGCCACCAGGCCTTGCCACAAGTTATTCAATAAAAGTTTTATTTTCAAATGTATATAAGAAAACATAGAAAAATTATTTTAAAATCTCAGAGTGGGCAACACCTTCCTTGCGTATGACATCTTATCTTAGAAACCATAAAACAAAAGGTTGGCCAGGCATGGTGGCTCATGCCTGTAATCCCAGCACTTTGGGAGGCTGAGGTGGGTGGATCATTTGAGGTCAGGAGTTCAAGATCATCCTTGCCAACATGGTGAAACACAAAAAAATTAGCTGGGCATGGTGGTGGGCCCCTGTAATCCCAGCCACGTGGAAGGCTGAGGCAGAAGAATCACTTGAACCCAGGAAGTGGAGGTTGCTGTGAGCTGAGATGGTGCCACTGCATTCCAGCCTGGGTGACAGAGCAAGACTCTGTCTCAAAAAAAAAAGAAAGAAAGAAAGAAAGGAAAAAAAGGGTTGGCCGGGTGCAGTGGCTCATGCCTGTAATCCTAGCACTTTGGGAGGATGAGGCAGGTGGATCACCTGAGGTCAGGAGTTTGAGACCAGCTGGTCCAACATGGTGAAACACTGTCTCTACTAAAAATACAAAAGAAATTAGGTGGGCACGGTAGCGGGTGCCTGTCATCCCAGCTACTTGGGAGGCTGAGGCAGGAGAATTGCTTGAATCTGGGTGGCGGAGGTTGCAGTGAGCAGAGATCGCACCACTGCACTCCAGCCTGGGCAACAGAGTGAGACTCTGTCTCAAAAATAAAATAAAATAAAGGGTTAATGCAGGGGGGTCCCCAGCCCCCAGGCTGGTACCAGTTGGTGGCCTGTTAGGAACCAGGCAGCACAGCAGGAGGTGAGCTCACAAAGCTTTTTCTGTATTTACAACAACAGCTCCCCACTGCTCACATTACTGCCTGATCTCCGCTTCCTTTCTGCTTCCTTTCATATTGGGCTTCCTTTCATATCAGGCGCAGCATTAGATTCTCAAAGGAGCTTGAACTGTAAACTGCACATTCGAGGGATCTAGGTTGTGTGCTCCTTATGAGAATCTAAAGCCTGCTAATCTGTCACCCCCAGATGGGACCATCTAGTTGCAGGGAAACAAGCTCAAGGCTCCCACAGATTCTGTATTACAGTGAGTTATAAAATTATTTCATTATATATCACAATGTAATACTAATAGAAATAAAATGCACAATAAATGTAATGTGCTTGAATCATCCTGAAATGATCCTCCCCCAAAACCCCTGTCGATGGAAAAACTGACATCCATGATACCAGTCCCTGGTGCCACAAAGGTTGGGGACCACTAATTAATGGACTGCACTACGTAAAAATACTTTTTGCATAGTAAGAAAAACCAATAACCCAAGAGAAAAAAATAACCTAAGAGAAAAAAGGGCCAAGAATATTAACATGCACACCTTAGAACGGGAAATACAAATAGCTTCCAAAACACTAAAATATGTTCAACTTCACTTATAATGAGAAAAATAAAGTATACAAATTGGAAAAGACCACAAAGTATGGTAACAATTAGTAAAAGTGGGAGGAAAGAGGCACATTCATACAATACTAGTTAAAGTATAAGTTGGTACAATTTATGTAGAGAGCAACTGTCCAAGTTAAAAATACATACATCCGTTTAAAAAATGTATGAGTCTTAGCAGTGGAAATAAAAAAATACACATATCCTTTGGCAAAGCCATTTAACTTTGAGAACTTGATTCTACAGTTACATTTGCACATGTACAAAACAATGGATGTACAAGTGTATTCAATGCTGCACTGTTTCTAACACCAAAGGAGTAGAAATAGCCTAAATGTCCATCAACTGAAAACTGGTTAAAGACTAGAACATTTGGTACGTACATGTAAAAAAAAGGTAACGATGACTGCCCTACAGAAGGGGACCAGGTGGTTGGTGATCCGGGCTGCTAGAGTTACTTTTCACTGCATTTTGTTATACTTTTTGAATTTCAAATCAATATATATGACCTATTAAGAATAATATTTTTTTTTGAGACTGAGTCTCACTCTGTGGCCCAGGCTGGTGTGCAGTGGCACGATCTTGGCTCACTGCAACTTCCGCCTCCCAAGTTCAAGCAATTCTCCTGTCTCAGCCTATCTAGTAGCTGGGATTACAGGCGCTCACCACCACGCCTGGCTAATTTTTGTATTTTTAGTAGAGACGGGGGTTTCACCACGTTGGCCAGGATGGTCTCGAACTCCTGATCTCAGGTGATCCACCCACCTTGGCCTCCCAAAGTGCTGGGATTACAGGCGTGGGAAAGGAGATATGCTAGGGAGGTATGCCAGGTCCAGAAAGCACAGAACCTAGAATGCTATGGTAAATAAGTAGATTTTACAGAGAGGACGATGAGAAATCAGTGAAGATGTTAAGCAGATAAATAAAAGTCAGATTTGCGTTCCACAAACCACCGCCAACTTTAGGGATGATGATAGCTTAACGTTTAATACAGATTTTTTTTTTGAGACGTTGTTTGCTCGTTGCCCAGGCTGGAGTGCAATGGTGCGATCTTGGCTCACGGTGTGTGACCCACCGTGCCCGGCGTAAAACAATCATTTAAAAAAACAATTGTCATAAATAAACGTCAAAACCAGGTCTTTTTACTAATATGATCGAGGTGAAACGTCAAGTTAGATATCCCCTAATTAGCTTTCTGAGTCCTCTAACCTGGCACACTCTATTCACTGTTGGGAGATACATGGGGGCAACAACCTTTCAAACGCCTGAAAATATAATTATCTTTAGAAATCACCAAGATAAATGTGATCAGGCACATGTGGAACAGGTTCAAGAGACTGTAAATGTGGGAGGCCAGGTTTCGCGACTATTAAACCAGGTGGCTTTTTACTGCAGCAACTCCAGGACAAGTACGAACGAGACTACAGTACCGGGCACAATGGGATCACGCTTGAGGCACCCATGGGCAAAGTAGAAGCAGCAGCAGGAAGCTGCTGGTAAGGAGAGGGGATGCCTGTATGTCCACATCTGAAGACAGAAGTAAGCCACCTACTCACACTCGTACTTCCTATTGACTGGCGGATACTTGGCCTTGATCGCCTTCTGTTCCTCAGTTAAATTGTAATCTCTAACATCTTCCTCTTCCTGCGCCATGACTGCCAGGATTATACACTCTACTTCCGCCCTTCATCTGCCGGACTTCGGCCCGCAGTTACTACTTCCGCTCTAGACTCCGCCCCTTGGCAGACACCCTTAAAGGGCCACACCGTTCTCAGAGTTGGCCGCCGACCTACTTTAGCCTCTACCCTGCCGCTTGGATCACATGTTTAAAAGGCCAAAACCCCATCTTCTGCGCTTCCTTCATTACTAGTTCCTTCTAAAGACTAAGGAAAAACGTTTGAAGGGCACCTTGAATGAAACCCTTCTGGGTCTGAGTGGTGAGGTTCTTTTCTCCCTCTCACCCCCAAAATTGATCATTAGCCCCGAAGGCATTCTAGATTTTTCATCTCAGTACTCTGAAAGGGTCGTAAGCTTAACACCCTTCAAGAAAATGGCTGCCCACGGGCCGCGGGAGTCAGTGGACTAAACCTCTCACGTGACCCCGGCCGGGAGCAGTCCCGTCAACCCCGGCGCTCGCAGTCGCTGGAAGTCGGCTCTGGGAGGCGTGGGGGGAGCGTCGGAGCGCGCGCCTTGGTCCCGCGGTAAGCTACTCCGCGCGTCTGGATAGGTCGCGAACGCGGCTTCCCCGCCCACCTGGCCATTAGGAGCACTCCGATTGGCTGATGTTGGCGCGAAGGTGCGCGAGTCGGACCTCACGCAGGGGGCGCAGGAAACAATAGAGGCCCCGCGCGTAGAGCGAGAGCTTGCAGCCTCCCCGCCCCTCCCGCAACGCTCGACCCCAGGATTCCACCGGCTCGCTTGTTCGCCATGGCCGACAAGGAAGGTGAGGGTGCTGGGACCGCCCGAGGAGGGCAGGGGGAGCCGGGACTGCGCCGCGGTCTCGACACGGCCTAACAGTGAGGGCAGGCCCAAGTTTGCCGAGTGCAATCTTCGGTACCGAAGGCAGGAGGAGAGAACTCCCCTCGGGGCGGGCTAACGGCGCGCCAGTTCCTGGGACTGACGTCTGTCGCCGCTGGCGAAGCCGGCGGTGGGGCCCCCGGCGGGTGTTTGTTCCTCCTCCCGCCCCCGAAGTCGGTCTCTCGGCCTCTGTTCCGATCCTCGGGACCCCGGGTCCTACCCACAAGGCTCGGAGCTCGGGCCTCGTCGTCGGGCTTGAGAGTTTCTGCGCGCGCGAGCGTGCTCCGAAGGCCTGGCGCCGTGGCCTGGAACGAGTAACGGAGTGTCTGGCGGGCACGGCCCGAGGAGTTCCGGCGCCGCGAAGGTAGCATGTGGGTGCCCCTGCCGTAGGGATTTAGACAAATCCCTCCATTTCAGAGTCAGGATGTAGGAGTCATGCCGGTAGCTTTGCAGATGTTTACTCGGCTTCCGTTTGTTTGCTGACTTAATTTGTTTAAAACATTTTAGCAGCCTTCGACGACGCAGTGGAAGAACGAGTGATCAACGAGGAGTACAAAATATGGAAAAAGAACACTCCTTTTCTTTATGATTTGGTGATGACCCATGCTCTGGAGTGGCCCAGTCTAACTGCCCAGTGGCTTCCAGATGTAACCAGGTGACATGACTCTCCTGAACGTTATTTTGATGTGTCTTCAATATAGATTTCTCATATTGATATTCTGTTTTCCGTTCTTCAGTCACCCGGAGAGGCCATGTGATCAAAACCTCTTGGTGACATTTTTTCTAGGCCGCAAAGTAAGGCAAAATAATGATTTTGTAATTTACCTGACACGAGAAAACATTTTGGCGTTTTCTCTGATACTGAATTGAATAGCTGTAGCGGACCAAATAATAATACAAAACTTGTCAACTTTCAAAAAGCATTAATTACTGCCAGGAGCAGTGAGTGCTACCATGAGTCCAGTCCTTATAACAAAACTTTTAAATTTTTAGAGATGGGGTTTAACCATGGTGACCAGACTGGTCTTGAACTCCTGACCTCATGATCCACCTCCACCTCCCAGAGTGCTGGGATTACAGGTGTGAGTCACTATGCCCAGCCCTTTTTCTTTTCCCCTCCCCCCTACCCTTCTTTAGACCAGATGGAGTTTTACTCTGTTGTCCAGGCTGGAGTGCAGTGGTGGGATCTCAGCTCACTGCAACTTCCGCCTCCCAGGTTCAAGCGATTTTCCTGCCTCAGCCTCCCAAGTAGCTGGGATTACAGGCACCTGTCCCAACGCCCGGCTAATTTCTTTTGTATTTTTAGTAGAGATGGGATTTCTCCATGTTGGACAGGCTGGTCTCCAACCCCTGACCTCTGGTGATCCACCTGTCTGGGCCTCTCAAAGTGCTGGGATTGGCGTGAGCCACTGTGCCTGGCCTCAACAAAACTTAATTTGAATTCTCATAGAATGTCAGGAAACACAGTGTCTAGTTGGAAGTGGCAGATATAAACTAATAATTATAGTTATATGTGATGACAGCAGTTGTAGAGAGAAAGATTCCTCAGCCTCCCGAGTAGCTGGGATTACAGGCATGCACCACCACGCCCTGCCTCCCCAAGCAATTCTCATGATGAATTGAATGTGGAACTCCTGGTCACGATAAAGAAGCTTCTGGGCCCGGCCTGGTGATTCATGCCTGTAATCCCAGCACTTTCGTAGAGGAGGCGGATCACAAGGTCAGGAGTTTGAGACCAGCCTGGCCAACATAGTGAAACCCTGTCTCTAATAAAAGCACACAAAACAATTAGCCAGGCATGGTGGTTCATGCATATAACCCCAGCTACTGGGGAGGCTGAGGCAGAAGAATCGCTTGAACCCAGGAGACGGAGATTCCGGTGAGCTGGGGCACCAAGAGGGAAACTCCGTATCAAAAAAAAAATTGCTTGGGAAATACACGATAATTGGAGTCATTCCTGTCACATGTTTTCAGTGGTAATTCAAACCATTTAAGAACTTACGTGCTGGGCATAGTGGCTTATACATGTAATCCCAGCACTGTGGGAGGCTGAGACAGATGGATCACTTCAAGCCAGGAGTTAAAAACTAGCCTGGGCAGCATGGTAAAAACCCCGTAAGGGCATGGTGATATACATCTGTATTCCCAGCTCCTCAGCAGGGACTAAGGCAGGAGGATCACCTGAGCCTTGGGAGATGAAGGCTGCAGTGAGCTGTGATCCTGCTACTACACTCTGGCTTGGGCTGCAGAGTACCCTGTCTCAAAGAAAAAGAGCTTGTGACAGAGTACTTGATGAGAAATATACTTGAATGGTGATTCCAGATTTACTATGGTCATATGCTAAATTGTGCTTCTTGGACTAGTGGATCACAAATATTGGCCACCGCATACCTACTAAACACCCTTTAACCCCTACTTTTCAGAAGCTTTCCAGGTAATATAGTAGAATGACTAGCTGCTAGCCTATGAAAGCAACAAAAAAAAATTAAAAAAAAAAAAAAGAAAATAGAATGACTAGGTTTAGAAAGCAAGAATTAAATACTTAATTCCCCAAGGCTGAAATCTGTACTGTCATCTTAGTTTTTTGCTTTAGCAAATCTAGATAATGAGAATTGTTTCTTTGAGATGGAGGCTCTTGTTCCCCAGGCTGGAGTGTAGTGACACGATCTCAGCTCACTGTAACCTCTGCCTCCCAGGTTCAAGCGATTATCCTGCCCCCAGCCTCCCAGGTAGCTGATATTACAGGCACCCCTGCACCATGCCCAGCTAATTTTTTGTATTTTTAGTAGAGGCAGGGTTTTGCCGTGTTGTCCAGGCTGGTCTTGAACTCCTGACCTCAGGTGATCGTCCACCTCGGCTTCCCAAAGTGCTGGGATTACAGGCATGAGCCACCGTGCCTGGCTGAGAATTGTTTTTAGGACAGGACCTTGTTCTGTGGCCCAGACTGGGTTGCAGTGGCACAATCAGAGTTCCCTGCAGCCTTGACCTCCTGGGCCAAGGGATCCCCCTGCCTTATCCTCTAGAATAGTTGGGACTGTAGGCACACGCTACCATGCCTGGCTAATTTTTGAAAAAATTTTTTGCTGTGTTGCACAGACTGTTCTTTAACTTCTGGGCTTTAGTGATCCTCCCACTTTGACCTTCCCAAGTGCTGGGATTACAAACATGAGCCACAGTGCCCGGCCCTATTTTTGTGTTTTAAGATGAGGGTTACTTACAGGCAAGCAGCCCTGATGCAGTGTTTGCTTTCGCATGTGTTCTTTTTCTGGTATTTATTCATATCCATTTCCCCCTTTAAAAAAAAAGAAAAACCACAATTGTAGTTCTGTAGCATTGTCCTCTCTTTCACTCTTCTTCTGGTTCTTTGTCTAGCCTTCTACAGGTAATTCCAATTTGCTGTTCATATCCCTCTTCATTTTTTTTTTTTTAATTTTATTTCACGGATCATAGGAAACAATCATTTCTCTTTTTTCTTTTTTCTTTTCTTTTCTTTTTTTTTTTTTTTTTTTTTTTTTTTGGAGGCAGAGTCTCGGTCTGTCGCCAGGGGCCAGGCTGGAGTGCAGTGGCGTGATCTCGGCTCACTGCAGTCTCCACCTCCCAAGTTCAAGCAATTCTCCTGCCTCAGCCTCCCTAGTAGCGGGGACTACAGGCATGCGCCACCATGCCCAGCTAATTCTTGTATTTTTTCACCATGTTGGTCAAGCTGGTCTCAATCTTTTGACCTCGTGATCCACCCACCTTGGCCTCCCAAAGTGCTGGGATTACAGGCGTGAGCCACCGCGCCCGGCCTCATTTCTCTTTTTTCAATGTATGGTAGATGTTCTCAAAGCTTTGCCTGTCACATCTGTGCAGAAGAATTCTTGTTGGTATCTTTAGACCTAACTTCTCCAGAGCTTTTCCTGATTTTTCTTCTGCTTACTGGTGTCTTCCCTGATGTATCTTACTGGCTTCCCCAATTAGACATGTTGTAAATGGAATAATTCCTTCCATGAAGATCTTACCCCAACTTTCTCATCATATTGTTCCTATTTCTTTTTATCCTAATTGGCACTTGTTTTTCATTTTCTCTCTCTCCATTTTACAGGCAGTCAATTTATAAAGCTCAATGAATTGTGCTTGTGTAGCGTCTTTCCCATCTCTACCAGGGATTCTCAGAATTTTATATGCATCATAATCAGTTGGCGGTATTGTGAAACATAGTTGTGCCCCGCCTTCTAGAGTTTCTGATTCAATGGGTCTGGAGTAGATGGAAGAATTTGCATTTCTGATAAGTTCCCAGATGGTGTGGATGCCCTAGGCCCAGTATGGAGTACAGAATGTCTTAAGATCGCATTCAGTACACTAAAAAGTCAGTTTTAATCTGCTTTCTCTCCCAGTGTGCTTTTCCATATCAAAAGTCAGATTTGGACTTCAGCATACTTCTGTTACTTAGCAGCTGTGTGATCTTAGGCAAATTTTTAAATTTTCTCTCGCTCTCTCTCTCTCTCTTTCTTTTTCTGTGTCTTTCTTTCTCTGTCACCCAGGCTAGAGTACAGTGGCACGATGTCCGCTCACTGCAACCTCTGCCTTCTGGGTTCAAGCCATTCTTATGCCTTAGCCTCCTGAGTAGCTGGGATTAGCCACCTAGGTATTTAGGAAATATTTGAAAAATTGGTTTGCTTAATCTAATTTTCTTTTTTCCCTTTTTTCATTTTTTTTCTTTGGATTTTCTTTGCACCCTTTCCCCATTTTTCTTTTCTTTTTTTTTTTTTTTTTTTTTTTTTTTTTAAGATGGGGTTTCACCATGATGGCCAGGCTGGTCTTGAACTCCTGACCTCAAGTGATCCACCCACCTCGGCCTCCCAAAATGTTAGGATTACAGGTGTGAGCCACTGCGCCCAGCCCCCTTTTTTCATTTTTAGTGAAAGTTTTAGTAAATAAAATTATTAGCATATCCAACAATGGTTTTCTTAACCTCTAACCTGTTGTAGTGAGTGAGTAGTTAATTCATATTTTCTTCCATTAAACGTTTTACTCATATTTTCTTCCATTAAACGTTTTACTTTTTCTCCAGAGTAATTAAGTAGAAAATAAGGCTCTTGGCTAGGCACGGTGGCTCTTGCCTGTAATCCCTACACTTTGGGAGGCTGAGGTGGGTGGATCACTTGAGGCCAGGTGTGGTGGCAGGTGCCTGTCGTCCCAGTTACTTGGGAGGCTGAAGCACAAGAATAGCTTGAACCTGAGAGCTGGAGGTTGCAGTGAGCCAAGATTGCACCACTCCATTCCAGCCCCGGGCGAAAAAACCTGGTCGTAATAGTGCCTTTTACATAACATGAATATTGTTGACTTCGCATTTTCTTGATGTTACTGATTTGAATAGTGACTGTATATTGTTTTTACAGACCAGAAGGGAAGGATTTCAGCATTCATCGACTGGTGCTGGGGACACACACATCGGATGAACAAAACCATCTTGTGATAGCCAGTGTGCAACTCCCTAATGATGATGCTCAGTTTGATGCATCACACTACGACAGTGAGAAAGGAGGTAGGAATCTTAAAGGTGAAGGAAGTAAACATGTATGGGTCATATCTTTCATGTCTTTGAATTGTAAAAGTTATATTTAGTTTGATAAAGTAATCTCCGACTTTACAAATAATATTTAAGCTTGGGGGAAAGCCTGAGTTTGTAGTGATAGAGTTGTAGATGTCAGAAATAATACTTAACACATACTTGGTTCTATACCTTTGCAATAAACTCTTCTCAACTGGTGCTGGCGGAGGAAATTTCTATAATTGAAAGAAGCAAAAATACACCATAAATTGCAGTAAATTTAGCGATAGTGTTTTTTTGTTTGTTTGTTTTTTGTTCCTGAGATGGAGTCTCGCACTGTCATCCTGGCTTGCATGCAGTGGTGCAATCTCAGCTCACTGCAACCTCCATCTCCCAGGTTCAAGCAATTCTTTTGGCTCAGTGTCCCAAGTAGCTGAGATTACAAGTGCCCACCACCATGCCTGGCTAATTTTTGTGTTTTTAGTACAGACGGGGTTTCAACATGTTGGTCAGGCTAGTCTCAAACTCGGGTGAGCCACTGCACCCAGCTTTATGCTCTGTTGCCCAGGTTGGAGTGCAGTGGTGTGATCTCAGCTCACTGCAACCTCTGCCTCCCAAGTTTAAGCAATTCTTCTGCCTCAGCCTCCTGAGTAGCTGGAACTACAGAGGCTCGCCACCATGCCCGTAGTGTATTTTTGTATTTTTAGTAGAGATGGGGTTTCACCAAATTGGAGAAGGTTGGTCTCGAACTCCTGACCTCAGGTGATCCACCCTCCTCAGCCTCCTAAAGTACTGGTATTACAGATGTGAGTCACCACACCTAGCCATATTACTATACATTCCTAACATGGGAGATACTACCCCTAAGGAGGTGAAAACTGGTTTGTGTGTGTGTGAGTACGTGTAAATAATCTTGCTGGTTGATTGTATAAAGCACAGATATGCAGAGTACATAGGATATCTATGGTATTAAAATTTCATGGGATTGATGGGGCGGGGCTAGTTCTTAAAACCCTAGCATTAATTAAAAAAAAAAAAAAGTTCAGAAACATTAACATAAATTACCCTTTCTAGGTTTAAAGTGGTAGAAATGACTTAACCATGGCACTCCCTATGTGTATAGAAATTTAAGTTCCAGACTGGGCATAGTGGCTGACATCTATAATTCCAGAGGCCAAGGCAAGTGGATCACAGGGTCAGGAGTTTAAGGCCAGCCTAGCCAAGATGGTGAAACCCCATCTCTACTAAAAATAAAAAAAAAATTCGCCAGGCATGGTGGTGGGTGCCTGTAATCCCCGCTACTAGGGAAGCTAAGGCAGGGAATTGCCTAAACCCGGGAGGCAGAAGTTGCAGTAAGCTGAGATCGTGCCACTGCACTCCAGCCTGAGACAGAGTGAGACTCCATCTCAAAAAAAGAAAAGAAAAATTAGTTAACAATGAGTTGATTCATTATTATGATATGCTGTTTTTTAGGAGGTAACCTAAGGGTTTAACTGCTCATGAAATGCTTACTCTCTTTTCTTTTTTGAGAAAGAGTCTTGTTCTGTTGCCCAGGCTGGAGTGCAATGGCGCAGTCTTGGCTCACTGCAACCTCCCCCTTCGAAGTTCCACCAATTTTCCTGCCTCTGCCTCCCTAGTAGCTGAGATTACCATGTCTGGCTAATTTTTTTGTTTTTAGTAAAGATAGTGATTTACCATGTTGGCTGGAATGGTCTTGATCTCTTGTAATCTGCTCATCTCGGGCTCCCAAAGTGCTAGGATTACAGGTGTGAGCCAATGCATCTGGAAAATTTTTGTATTTTTAATAGAGATGGGGTCTCACCATGTTGGCCAGGATGGTTGCAATCTCTTGACTTTATGATCTGCCCGCCTCGGGCTCCCAAAGTGCTAGCATTACAGGCATGCGCCACCATGCCCGGCCAATGTTTGTATTTTTGGGAGAGACGAGGTTTCACCATGTTGGTCAGGCTGGTCTCAAACTCCTGACCTCATGATCTGCCTACCTCGGACTCCCAAAGTGCTAGGATTACAGGCTTGAACCACCACACCCGGCCCACTCTTTTTTTTTTTTTTTTTTTTCCCCCAAAAGAGGTAGAAGTTGGTGAGTTTCCTTTATTATCGTCAAACCAAATTATTATCAAAAAATAGAAGATGGGCTCCCATTATTGGGTTTCTTTGAGTTCTCCTGATTAGCAGAATTCATTTTTAAATCTAAATTCTTTTGGTTTATAGTTATTTGCCAGGATTGTAATTGTGCAGTTTAGTCTTTGGTCATTCCACATTTAGCTTAGTGTGATGCAGAATGCCAAATAAGTTCTTACAAAGGTCAGCAAACGTGATTTTTGTGTCACTGACCCAAATGTGACCCAAGTGATTTCTGGAAAGTTATTCTCTGTATAGCTATCTGTGATGTGGGCTGGGGAAGAGAACACTGAACTTCTTTAGAACCTGTTGTACCACTAGTTTTTTGGGTTTTTTTTTTGTTTGTTTGTTTTTTGGATGGAATCTGGCTCTGTCACCCAAGCGAGAGTGCAGTGGCATGATCTCAGCTGACTGCAACCTCCGCCTCCCAGGTTCGGGAGATTGTCCTGCGTCAGCCTCCAGAGTAGCTGGGAACTACAGGCATGCGCCACCATGCCTGTCTAATTTTTTGTATTTTTAGTAGAGGTGGGGTTTCATCATGTTAGGCTGGTCTCAAACTCCTTACTTGAAATGATCCACCCACCTTGGCCTCCCAAAGTGCTGAAATTACAGGCACGAGCCACTGTGCCCAGCCCAGAGTTGCACCATTATTAGCTTTGTGGTTTTGGGTGAATCATTTAGCCTCTCTGAGCACAGTTTCCATTCTGTTAAATGAAGATAAATTGTCTTTAAATTTTTTTGTTCTTGGTGCTAATTAGGCACAAATACTCTGATTGATAGTGTGATAAATTTTAAAAGTCTATATATGTGTGTATAAATGTATATGTGTGTATATATACACAGATACACACACACACACACTGTAAAAAACACACTCCTTCTCCCGTATAAACCTTTCCCCAGCCATGTGTGGTGGCACAGGCCTGTAATTCCAGCACTTTAGGAGGCCAAGGTGGGTGGATCACTTGAGGTCAGGAGCCAGAGACTAGCCTGGTCACCATGGTGAAACCCTATCTCTACTAAAAATTAGCCAGGCATGGTGGCATGCACCTGTAATCCCAGCTACTCAGGAGGCTGAGGTGGGAGAATCACTTGAACCCAGAAGGTGGAGGTTGCAGTGAGCCAAGATCACACCATTGCACTCCAGCCTGGGCGCAAAAAAAAAAGCAAAAAACAACTTTCCCCTGGAGATCACTTAAATGGATGTATTGTGATGTATTCTGAAGGGTATTTGATGGTTACGTAGTAGACCATAATTAACCATTCCTTATTGATTGACATTTAGATGGTTTCTAATTTTTTGACTTCAAAAGCATAGTTTTGCTATAGAAGTACTTTCTAAGTAGAATGTTGGATCAAAGGGCAGAACCATTTTTGAATATGATTGATACCACTAAGTTGCACTCCAAAAAAAAGATTCAGAGTCCCACAACAGCATATGTATTTATGTCTGTTTCTCCATACCCTTGCCAACATTGGACTTAATAGAGTTCATTCTCAGTTTACGTTGCATTTTAAGTTATTTGTGATGTTGAGCTTACTTTATATCTCTTTTGAGCTGCTTATTTATGTTTTTTTGCCCACATACTTTTGAGTTCTCTTTTCATATTACACCCCCTCCACCCAATAAATAGGTGCAGATCATTTTCTAGTTTAACTTAAAATCTTAAGTCCTGTTATTGATAGTTGACTGCAGCCTCTAATCCAACTTACGGACTCTAATGATCCTCCCACCTATTCCTCCCAGGTAGCTGGGGCTACAGACGTGTTTCACCATGTTGGCCAGGCTGGTCTCAAACTCCTTACCTCAGGTGATCTGCCCACTTGGCCTCCCAAAGCGCTGGGATTACAGGCATGAGCCACCACACCCAGCTTTTTTTTTTTTTTTTGAGATGGAGTCTGGCTCTGTCACCCAGGCTGTTATGCAGTGGTGTGATCTTGGCTCACTGCAACCTCCACCTCCTGGGTTCAAGCCAATTCTTTTCCCTCAGTAGCTGGGATTACAGGTGCGCACCACCACTCCTGGCTAATTTTTTCTATTTTTAGTAGAGACAGGGTTTCACTATGTTAGCAAGGGTGATATCGAACTCCTGACCTTAGAATCAGCTCACCTAGGCCTCCCAAAGTGTTGGGATTACAGACGTGAGCCACTGTGCCGGGCCAATTTAATTTTTTTTTTTTTTTTAAATAAGATGGAGTCTTGCTCTGTCGCACAGGCTGGAGTGCAATGGAGCAATCTCGGCTCACTGCAACCTCTGACTCCCTGGTTTAAGCAATTCTCTTGCCTCAGCCTCCTGAGTAGTTGGGACTTACAGGTCCCTGCCACAACACCGGGCTAATTTTTCTGCATTTTTAGTACAGACAGAGTTTCTCCATGTTGGACAGGCTGGTCTGGAACTCCCGACCTCAGGTCATCCACCCGCCTCAGCTTCCCAAAGTGCTGGAATTACAGGCATGAGCCACTTCGCCTGGCCCTATTTTTAGTTGTTTGAGAAATCTCCACACAGTGCTTTTCACAGTAGCTGAACTAATTTAATTTGCATGTCCACCAACAGTGTGTAGCATTCACTTTTTCTGTGCAGCCTCACCATGTTATTTTTTGTTATTTTAATAATAGCCATTCTGATTAGTGTGAGAGGCATCTGTTTTGATTTGCATTTCTCTGATGATTGATGTTGATCTTTTTTTTCCACATTCGTTGTCTATTTATATGTCTTTTTTTGAGAAGTATCTGTTAAATCTCCTTTTTATTTTTAGACAAGAGTTGCTCTTGTTGCCCAGGCTGGAGTGCAGTGGCACAACCTTGGCTCACTGCAACTTCTACCTCCTGGGTTCAAGCAGTTCTGCCTCAGCCTCAGTAGCTGGGATTACTGGCATGCCCCGCCACTCCTGGCTAATTAGTAGAGATGGGGTTTCACCATGTTGGTGAGGCTGGTCTCGAACTCCTGACTTCAGGTGATCTGCCTGCCTCTGCCTCCCAAAGTGCTGAGATTCCAGGTGTGAGCCACTGTGCCTAGTATAATTTGCTTTTTTAAAAGGGGGCTGGGGCAGTGGCTCACGCCTCTAATCCCAGCACCTTTGGTAGGCTGAAGCGGGCAGATCAGAAGGTCAGGAGCTGGCGACCAGCCTGGCCAACATGGTGAAACCCTATCTCTACTGAAAATAGAAAAAATTAGCTGGACATGGTTGCACTCACCTGTAATCCCAGCTACGCGGGAGGCTGAGGCAGGAGAATTGCTTGAACCCAGGAGGCAGAGATTGCTATGAGCTGAGATCAAGCCACTGCACTCCAGCCTGGGTGACAAGAGCGAGACTTTGTCTAAAAAAATAAATAAAAAGTAAAATGTGATATCTAGTTTTTAGTCTGAATTATATATGATGAACTATTAATTTAATCATGATTAAATAATTTCTATGATTTACTCAATCTGGTAGAACTTACTTGTAAGGTTTATGGGCTCAAAAAGTGACTGTGGTAAAAATCACAATGGTGGTTACCTTGTTTGAGGAAATATTATTGACTGGGAAGGATACAGCTTGTGCCTTCTGGGGTGACGGGAATGTTTTATGTTTTGACCTGGTGCGTACACATGTATAAATGCATCAAGCTACAATGATTTGTGCACCTTTACTATATCATGTTATACCTCAGGTTTGTTTTAATAATTATGTGGAGAGAAGCCCACAAAATAAGAGAGCAAGTTGATAGCTCAACCTTTCTACTTCAGATTGTCCTTTTCATATATCAGCTTCAATACCTATTTATTCATTTATCTTTTTTTTTTTTTTTTTTTAAGATGGGGTTTCACCGTGTTGGTCAGGCTGGTCTTGAACTCCCGACCTCAGGTGATCCGCCCATCTTGGCCTCCAAAGTGCTTGGATTACAGGTGTGAGCCACCACACCCGGCCCATTTATCTTATATGTATCTTTTTTCAGACAGGGTCTCACTCTCTTGCCTAGGCTGGAATGCAGTGGTATGATCACAGCTCACTGTAGTCTCAGCCTCCTGGGCTCAAGTAAACTTACTGCCTCAGCCTTCTGTATAGCCAGAACTACAGGCACATGCCACTAAGCCTGGGTAACATTTTTTTTTATAGACGAGGTCTCTATGTTGCCCAAGCTGATCTTGAACTTATAAGCTCAAGCGATCCTCCCACCTCAGCCCTCAAAGTGTTGAGGTTGCAGTCATGAGCCACCACGCCTGGCCTGCGGTTTTTTTTTTTTTTATTTTTTTCAGATTCTGTATTTGTCTAGTTGACATCCATTCATCACAATGCCAAACTAATGGTCAAAGTTGTTTACACTTCCCCTGCAATCTAGCTTCTGTGGAGTGTGTAAAAATCATTTAGCAAGCCTTCCAACCAAACCCAAGTCCCTAGTTCGAACCACTCTCTTCATGTAACTCTCTCACAACAAGCCAATATTTCCCCTTTCCTGACTCACCCAAGGCAGGTACCAGACAAGCAGAGACCACCCTAATAGCCCAGAGCTCGCTGACCTTACTCAAACCAGCTAATCCCAAGCTTCTTCCCCTTCCTCGTCTTGCCTTTCCAACAGAAATTTCAATTAAAGTTCTGGCCTTTCCCCTCACTTCTGCTCTTGCCTCCTGACCAAACCTGGTGCTTCTCCATGTGCTCCTGTATGGAGAGGCACACTCCCAGCCCCTGAGAAATGTAGGTAATAAAAATCTTCTTTCAGTGTTGACACCCCTCGTGTCTTTTAGTC
>CAUYLG010038431.1:0-24888 GCA_963573385.1 Cacajao melanocephalus
GGTTCCAAAGTTTTACAGACATGGAGAACATCACCTGTTACTAGTTACTAGTTCAGTAGTATAAATATTTTGTATATTAATAATGCTGTTTGTTCAGCATTTTTTGGTCATTTGATTTTGCATTTTGCACTTCCTCCCAGGATATTTTTTTGGTCAAAATATGAAGTATTGGCGCAGTTTGAGGGTGTTTTGGTTTTTGATTCCTGTTTTTTGTTTGGTTGGGGTATTTTTGGTGTATGTATGTTTATGTATGTGTGCAGGTATGTGTGTATACAGTGGAGAGCAAATTCGAAAACAGTTCTACTTATCCTGCTCCCTCCCCAGCAGAAATAAAAAGAGTCTTGACAAAAAAAAAAATTCTCCTTGAATGTTAATAAATTAACATGAACTTTTATTTTCAGCCCACCTTCATTTCTGCCCAACATTTAATTCTATCAGTTCAAAGGTGAAAATATATCCAGAAGCCAACGATTCCTTGCCAATTCAACCTCTTCTATCTTGGCCCAAGTCTCCTCTCACTTAGGTTTTATTATGACAGGTTCTCAACACAGCTAACAAAATGATGTGTTTAAAATCCACTTATGTCTCTCCTCTAACCAAAATCCTTTAACAGCATAGCCAGGAGCAGTGGCTAACACACGTAATCCCAGCACTTTGGTGGGGCTGAAGCAGGCGGATCGCTTTGAGCTTAGGAGTTTCAAGATCAGGCTGGGCAATATGGCAAAACTCTGTCTCTACAAAAATTAGCCAGGCATTGGTGGCACATGCCTGTAGTCCCAGCTACTCAGGAGGGTGTGGCTGGAGAATCACTTGAGCCCAGGAAGTGGAGCCCGCAGTGAGCACAGATGCTGCCACTGCACTCCAACCTAGGTGACAGAGCAAGACTCTGTCTCAAAAAAAAAAAATCGAAATCCTTTAATACTCAGCTTACTCAGAGTAAACATCAAAGTCTTTATAGTGGACGTGATTGAGTCCCTCACAACCTCTCTGATGTGAGCTCTTTCCAATATCTCCCTACCTTGCTGCTACCCAGCCATACTGGCTTCCTTCCTCTAACAAACCAGGAATGCTTTGCCATAGGGCCCTTGCAGATCCAACTGCCTGGGAAATTCTTTTCTCACATATCCTCATGGCCCTGCTTCCTTTAGATCACCATTCAAATGTCACCTTCCTCAAACACCCTAAATAAAAAGGGTTCCCAATCCCAATACTTTCTTTTTCTGCAGAGCACACACTACCATCTGAAACGCTATGTATTTACTTGTTTACCGCCTGCCTTCCCCTCTAGATGTACATGTTGTAAGGGCAGCGATTTTGTTTTATGGCTGTCCCCTATCCTACCGAACAGTGCCTGCCACATAGCAGGGTCCACAACACATATTTGTTGAATGAATGAATGTATAGATGAGTGGAAAAAACTCAGATTCAAAGTTCTCTCACTCAACAATTAACACAGAAGATTTCTGTGACCAAGCATGTGGGGATTTTTCCCCACCAGCAAGCAAGCAATCAATTCTACAATAGATACCAGCTGGGTGACCTCCAACTCAATTCTGACACTATCTACTTGGTAACATCAGATCCCACAGGTTGAGAGCTCAGTTCCCCCACTTCTGATAACAATAGCAAGCCCCAGGTTGTTTCACCTGTGTCTCTGACCAGCTGGCTAGAAATTAGGGTTCCCATGAACCCTTCCTTGGGTTTAATTTTGCTAGAGTGGCTTACATGACTCTGAGAAATACATTTGCCAGTTTATTATAAGGAATGTTACAAGGGATACAGATGAAGAGATGCACAGCTCAAGGTATGAGGGAAGGGGCTTGGAATTTTTATGCCCAGGTGCCCCACCCTCCAGACACCTCCACATGTTCAGCTATCCAGAAACTCCAACTCTGTCTTCTTGGGCCTTTTATGGAGACTTTACTGGACAGGCATGATTGACAACTATGTAAAAATGTGACTGGACAAAAAGGTATAATCTAATATTAACAGACTGAATGGGGAATCCCAGCAAGGGCTGTACACTTAGATTCCTCATGGCCTCTGTGCAGCACTCCCTTCTTGAGGATATGGGGTAAGACACCTTCAGAAATGGGAGTCTCATGACCTACAATCAGACAAGCTAGGTCAGAGAATTTCTTCTCTTCTTAATTAAAACATTTTTTTAAAGATAGGGCCTCACTCTGTCACCTAGGATGGAGGGCAGTGGCACAATCATAGCTCACTGTAACTTTGAACTCCTGGGCTCAAGCAATCCTCCAGCCTCAGCCTCTGGAATAGCTACGATAACAGGTGCACAACACAACACCCAGCTAATTTTTAATTTCTTCTTCTTTTTTTTAGAGAATCTCACAGGCTGGGCAAGGTGACTCACACTTGTAATTCCAGCACTTTGGCGGGGGAGGCCAGTAGATCACTTGAGGTCAGGAGTTCAAGACCAGCCTGGCCAACATAATGAAACTCCATCTCTACTAGAAATGCAAAAATTTGCCGGGCATGGTGGTGCACACCAATAGTTTCAACTACTTGGGAGGCTGAGGCAGGAGAATTTAACCTGGGAGGCAGAGACTGCTGTGAGCCAAGATCTTGCCAGGGCACTCCTGTCTGGGCAACAGAGTGAGACTCTGCCCCAAAACAAAAAAACAAAAACAAGATCTGCAACATAGCCTCAAGTGATCCTCCCACCTTGGCCTCTGGAAGTGCTGGGATTATAGGTGTGAGCCACCACTCCCCAGCCCCAGCTAATTTAAAAAAAAAATTGTAGAGATGGGTCTTGCTATGTTGCCCAGGCAAACTGAATTTCCTTATGGCCAGCTCCAAGACAGAAAGGTAAAATGAGAGTATATTTTAGTTTCTGTGGCCTGCCTTGGAGAGAAATAACAATGGCTATGGAAGTTATGACCCAGGAACTGTGGAAAAAGCATTTATCACTATAAATATATATATTTATAGTGATGAGATGTATGTGTATATATACATATGTATGTGGAGAATATAGTATAATTCATATTCATATTATCACAAAGGACATATCTTCTCCACTATTTTTCCCCACACTAATTGTTAGATGGCTAAATTTATTGAGTTGATTTCTCTGCTTACCACACCACTGCAATTATATAAGCAAACTGAACCTTTAGAAAATGCTAATTAATAAGGCAGGGTTTGACATGACAGGGTTTGAAAGGACAGCAGCGGGGCTAGAAATACCACATACAGGCCAGGCGCGGTGGCTCACGCCTGTAATCCCAGCACTTTGGGAGGCTGAGGTAGGTAGATCATAAGGTCAGGAGTTCGAGACCAGCCTGGCCAACATGGTGAAACCCTGTCTCTACTAAAAATACTTAAAAAATTAGCTGGGCATGTTGGCAGGTGCCTGTAGTCCCATCTACTCGGGATGCTGAGGCAGGTGAACTGCTTGAACCCAGGAGGCGGAGGTTGCAGTGAGCTGAGATCGCACCACTGCACTCCAGCCTGACCGACAGAGTGAGATTCTGTCTTAAAAAAACCCCACATATAACTGCTGCCCCACCACTGAATAATCTGCTTTAAGCACCGAAAGAAATTCAGAGATTATTCAGTGATCCAAGTCCCACAGTTGTTTCTTCCCAGAGGACAAAAAATCATCCAATTATGTGGTCCTGACACCTTCATAACAAGAACCATCAGCACCTTCTTCTATATCCCCCAAAATATTTTAACCTGCATCACTTACTCTATACATTCAAAGCAAGTTAAAGGCAGAAAGCAAAACTACTTTCTGAACTGCCTGAATGATGTATCTGGGGTTGTCTAAGTAATGGATTACACAGTTCTCAATTACCTGTGAACAGTATGAATGGCCTTCAAAAATACTACAGTTCCTATTCCCCCTCCCTAGTCCGTATCCACCTACTGCCCACCCCAACCCCTCACAGTTACACAAGAATACCAAATCAAAGTAAAGGAATTGAACACCGATATAAGCCTGGCAGAAATCTGAAATCACTGCCGCCTCAAACTTTAGATCGTTGCAGCAGTCAGGTGCACTGTGACTCAGCATTTTATAGTGACTGAGACGTGAAATGAGATAAAGGACCTTTTCCCTTCTTAGCATTGGCTAAATATAAGCTAAAATAAATAAGCTATCTCAAAACACAGTTAGTGGCTGCAACACAGTGCTCACACTGACACAGGTTTATCTCAGTCTGTGATTCTTGGGAGGAGAGCCTGTGTCAGTTTAAACACACAAAGCTGTTCTGAAATAACTCAAGCTACAAAATTAGCAAATAATGCTGACTACGATTAATACTCAGAAATGGAGAAAATATTGCAAATAAATGAAAATAAAATTCAAAAATAGTTACTGTGGTTTCTGGTCTAGTCAGGTAAAAAAAATAACAAGCACAAAAGAGGGAATTTACCCAGCTACTCTTTGTTACAATATCAGAAGCTTAAATGGAATCAAGTGAGAATTCTTCCTCTTGCAAAAAAAAAAAAACAAACTGAGTAAAACTGAAACAAATAGGAAACTCCAGCTCTTTTAAACTGTTCATGGGCAGAAGGAAAGTAAGATTTAAAAATAAGATAAATTAATATGAAGGTTGCAATAAAGACAGGTTTTCAGTTCATATTCTCACGTGGAGCAGGAACTAACAGAGAAACGAGATGAGAGAAAATAGTAACTGACAAGGAAGGAGATCTGGGAAGATGAGGCCATGAAAAGGAACAGAGGGCATTCCACATAGGTAATGGAGGAAGTCAGGGAATCCCAGTAGAAAAGCCAGAAATTTAAATGAGTAAAGACAATGTAAGCAAATGAGCCAAAAACAACAGTTAATACTTAATTGGTTTTAGTTTCTAAATAATTTTAAAATTTTTTAATTATTTATTATTATTTTGAGACAGGGCCTCACTCTGTCACCAAAGCTGGTGTGCAGTAGTATGATCTTGGCTCACTGCAACCTCCACCTTATGGGCTCAGGGGATTCTCCCACCTCAGCCTCCTGAGTAGCTGAGACTATAGGTGTGTGCCACCATCCCTGACTAATTTTTGTATTTTTAGTAGAGATGAGTCTCACCATGTTGGCCAGGCTGGTCTCCAACTCCTGACCTCAAGTGATCCATCTGCCTCAGCCTCCCAAAGTCCTGGGATTACAAGCGTGAGCCACTGCGCCCAGCCCTAAGTAATCGCAATGTATTAACTCTTTTAAACCAATGATGTAAAAAATAATAAGCCCAATCTTACACCTGAGGAAGCAGCCTCAGAAAAGTGAAGTAACTTGATGAAGGTCACATTGTTCCTAAATGGCAGAGTCAGACTACCGACCCACACAATCTAACATCACCATAACTTTACTCCATCTCTTATGAACATCTCAAAATTCGAAAAGTAGAGAACTGGATTTCACAGCCGTGCATAAGAGAAGGATGACATCAGCATTTACACAGCAACAGCAGCCAAGAGGCAACGGCTTAGGCCTGTAATCCCAGCATTTTGGGAGGCCAAGGTGGGTGGATCATTTGAGGTCAGGAGTTTGAGACCAGCCTGGTCAACCCTGCCTCTATTATAAATACAAAAATTAGCTGGGCATGGTGGTGGGTGCCTGTAATCCCAGCTACTGGGGAGGCTGAGGTGGGAGAATCACTTGAACCCAGGAAGTGGAGGTTGCAGTGAGCCAAGATCACACCACTGCACTGTAGCCTGGGCGACAGAGCAAGACTCTGTCTCAAAAAAAAAAAAAAAAAAAGGATTGCACTGCAAGGTATCTGCACTCAGCAGTTTATTCCTGCTAGGGTGTGCAAAGGTCAGTGCTATAGAAATTCAGTATCTGGCATCGTTGGTTTTCTTGGCTTTGTGCTTGTTAAACCTGGTATTTCTATTGATACAGTATTTGAAAAAAATAAAAATAAATAATAAAAAAAAAAAAAGGAAAAGAAAAAAAAGAGGTCGAGATCCTACCACAATGTTGCACATTTTTTGTACCACAAAAGGTACAAACCAAGGGTGGCGGAAACTCGAATGAGACAGCAGTGTTCAGCAGTGTCCAGTAAAGGAAGACTTCACAGAGGGCACAGGATTTCAGATGGGATTTAAGGAAAAGGGTTTAAGGACTATTAATGACTTCTTGCTGACTACTCTTCAGGGTTTTCAGATTAAATTTCAAAGTCCTTGGCATGGCATTCAGGCCTTTCACAACTAGGTCAAGGGGAACACCAAGGAAGAAACATTATTCTGAGTGAGATCCTTATGCTGAAGTCTTTGCTATCACTCAGGTTCAAGGGGTCAGAAAATCTTACTTTTCTGTCTCCATAAGCCGTAAATCGGTTGAAGGCAGGCACTTCTGTAACACTCCTTCCCCTGGACCAGGCCTCTGTACATCATAGCACGTGGTAGATGCACAGCATACGTTCTCTGAGTGAAACTAAAGCAAATGTAAATCAAGTCACCTGTTGTCCAGACTTGCCTTACACCATCTAAACCACTGGTGTTAGCCAATTTTAAAGGTATCAAGAGGCTTAAACATGTGGTCCAGATGCAACATGTGGACTTTGGTTTGGACCTGGACGCCACAAACCAATTGTAAAAGGACATGAGATCACTAGAAAAACCTAAATATGGACTGGGACTTAGATTAAGGAATTGTTAATTTCATTAGACGAGATGATGTTTTGCCTTTAAAAGTTGCCTCTTAGATATTATATATATACACTTAGGGTATTTATGAATCAAATGGTTTCCCTTAAAACACTAGAGATGAGATGTATGGGGGGCAAACGAAACAAAATTGGTAAAATGTAGTTAACGGCACTATGGGGCATAATCTACTGCTTTTGCTGAATGTTTCAGAATTCCCATAATATAAAACACCGCATACAAACACACCCACACGACCCCTAGTTTTCTTCATCGTAAGCCCCGAGGGAGCTAGACCCAGGGGGTTCACCGGCGACCCCGATTCTGATAACCACCTCTGCGTGCCGGGCGAACCTCCTGTGGGAGCTGGGGCCCATTTTCTTTCTCGTTGGGCTCGAAGCTAACGAAGTTGCGACGCAGGCCTGTTAATCCCCTCAGAGCCTAATGCCGGATTAAACACGCGACCTCGCAATCATGGCCTTTGGGAGGAAGTTGAATTCCTGAAGGGCGTTGTGCAGAGTTAATTTTCTACATCAGCCCTGCTGGAGGCCTAGACGGAAGGAGAAAATTGCACCCGGCCCACTGTTCACCACCAGGACCCCAATGGCCGCGCCCCGGGCGCTCGGGGGCGGGCTCCAGGCAGCAACGTCACGGCGCACCGTGCGCCGGGTCAAAGTTCAGCCCCGCCCCCACTTCCCCCCTCGCTGTCTCCCTCGGCCTGCGCTGCCGCCGACGCTGCTTGTGGGCCCGGCTCCGCTCCGTCTGCTCCGCCACCTTCTCCCTGAGCGCTGCCCGGCCGGCCGCCATGGCGAATGTGGCTGACACGAAGCTGTACGACATCCTGGGCGTCCCGCCCGGCGCCAGCGAGAACGAGCTGAAGAAGGTATCCGGGAGCGGGCCGGCGGAGCGGGTGTGAGGGGCGCGGGGCCTGCGCGGCAGGGGATATCTTCTTCAGCCAGACCGCGCTACTGGGCAGCCCGCGAGCCAGTGCTGGCAGTGACTGGCCCAGGCTGGGGCTCGGCGGCGGCGGCGGCGGCGGGACCGGCCTCGCCACG
Organism: Cacajao melanocephalus; assembly: GCA_963573385.1. Classification (NCBI taxonomy): domain Eukaryota; kingdom Metazoa; phylum Chordata; class Mammalia; order Primates; family Pitheciidae; genus Cacajao; species Cacajao melanocephalus. The sequence goes on from CAUYLG010038431.1 coordinate 7,672, forward strand.
AGCCGCGCACTGCGGCCTCGGCTGACCTTGGGCCGCCGGCCCCGCCCGCCCGCAGATGCAGCAAATAAAACTCACTCCTGCGCAAACTCGACGGGAGTCTTTCCGTCCTCCCTCCTCGGGCGAGCGTCGAGCCCGGGCTCTCTCAGGAGGCAGCAGCCTGTTCGGCTCTCCGCGTCGAGGTCACCACCCCGGACAAACAGGTTGGACCGAGGCGTTCAGCGCATCCCGGTCCGTGGGGGGAAGCTGTCCGCGCCGGCGCCGTCGGCTCCGGGTCTGGGGCTCCGCGGGGCGGGGCGGCGCGGCGGGGAGGTCGAGGCCGCCCCCACCGGGCGCCTCAGGCAGATGGGGATGTTTCCTGGGTGCCGCGGCCGCCGGCTGTGGGAGCTCCTCCCTTTCCTCCTTCCTCGGCTCTTGACCCAGAGGTAGCGTGGGTCTGTGTTTGGATGCATTGTTCTGTGGGCAGGTCATACTAATGTCCCGCTTAGGAATAAACTGTGGTCCCCGCCAAACGCCTGAGTGTACAGTAAACATAAATAGAAGGCCTTATTATCACTGTTTGCAATGCTGCGATATCTTTCATCTCAGGATTTCAAAGCACACGAGGCATTTAATTAAGCTCCACAGCATCCTCACCAGGGTAAGAGCATCCGGATTTGTAAGCCGAGAAAAATGAGAACGTTCCTCAGGCAGTGAAACGAGTACAGTGGACTTCCTGTTACCTTACCGGAAATGCTAGTCTGCATTATATAATTCACGAGCCTCCGTGAATGAAGATTTGAAGGCTGTAGGACCCGAACACCTCATTGAGAGTGTGTGCAACTTTACTACTACCGAAGTCACTATAAACCCCAGTTAAACACCATATGCAAATAAAACACCTAAAGACACTACGTAGTACCAGCTTGGCTTTTTCCTGATGTTACAGTTAGAAGGAAGGCATGAGCCATCGTGAGCAGGGATTGTTACTTTAGCTTGATTTATAGTAATGTAGTCCGTAAAGCTTAACGGTCATGAATCTCGAATTTATTAGGGTCGTCTTGCTCTGGTTACTTGGCCATCAAAGACGCTTGACAATAGAGAAAATACGGATTTAGCGTTTTGTTTTTCCCTGTGGCATTACTTCATTGCTTCATCTGGTTTTCACTTCACTGTAACCTATTTTCAAGTATAGCTGTCTACTTGGATATATTACATTAATGAGTAAACAGTATCGAAAGAAAGTGCCAAAGAATCCTACGAATAGAAAATATTTTTGGAAGGTTAGGATTTTAGAACATTAGTTATCAGAAAAGCAGATATTAAGTTATTACAAGACTTTAAACTGGTGTTTGGTTATAACCTTTTTTGTTTTTATCCATTTTCAAAGGCATACAGAAAGTTAGCCAAGGAATACCATCCTGATAAGAATCCAAATGCAGGAGACAAAGTAAGTTATTTGCAACTTTTTTATTCTGGGGGGTTTTAGTTTAACTTAAATTGCCCTCCTTGAAAAAGGGAATGTTGCAAGAAAAAAATCCAACTGTGCCCACATAGCCACATTTTCATAATGTCAAGAGTATTTTAGTTTTAGAATAAGAGTACTAGCATTCTAAGGAGTGGTGGGTGGTAAATAGAACCAGAATCAAGTCAAAGGTAACTTGTCCCTTTTATTAGAATTAAATGGATTCTTGATTCCTGTAGCCTCTCCCCACTCTTCTACTTGAAAATGCAATTATTTTATTTTTTCTTTATAGTTTAAAGAAATAAGTTTTGCATATGAAGTACTATCAAATCCTGAGAAGCGTGAGTTATATGACAGATACGGAGAGCAAGGTCTTCGGGAAGGCAGCGGTGGAGGTGGTGGCATGGATGATATTTTCTCTCACATTTTTGGTGGGGGATTGTTCGGCTTCATGGGCAATCAGAGTAGAAGTCGAAATGGCAGAAGAAGAGGAGAGGACATGATGCATCCACTCAAGTGAATATCTTCTTTTCTTGTTTTAAAAAATTAAGTACTTTTTGTCAAGTGGGTTAATGACTCAGTAGAAGAAAAAAGTTTCAGAATGTTCTGTCTTTCATTAGAAAAACTTCCATTTGCCTTGTCTTTTTTTTTTTTTTTTTTTGGGGGGGGGAGACATCTCGCTCTTTTGCCCGGGCTGGAGTGCAGTGGTGCAATGTTGGCTCACTGCAACCTCTGCTCCCAGGTTCAAGCGATTCTCCAGCCTCAGCCTCCCGAGTAACTGGGACTACAGGCGTGTGCCACCACACCCAGCTAATTTTTTGTATTTTTAGTGGGGACGGGTTTCACCGTGTTAGCCAGGATGGTCTTGATCTCCTGACCTCGTGATCCACCTGCCTCAGCCTCCCAAAGTACTGGGATTACAGGCGTGAGCCACTGCGCCCGGCCATCTTGTCTTCTTTTGGTGACTAAATTGAATTTGATTATTTGAATGTTTCTATTTTGCTACGGCTCTTAAAAGGATGGTTGATGTTTTTTAATGTGTAGGAAGGTGGTTTTATGTGGTTCTGAGGCTGCTTGTTATTATAAGACTTAAAATTTCAGGTGTGAAGATCTTTTTTTTTTAAATGGAATATCACTCTGTCACTCAGGCTGGAGTGCAGTGGCGTGATCTTGGCTCACTGCAACTTCCACCTCCCAGGTTCAAGCACTTCTCCTGCTTCAGCCTCTCAAGTAGCTGGGATTATAGGCACCTGTCACCACACCCAGCTAATTTTGTAATTTTTAGTAGAGATGGGGTTTTGCCATGTTGGCCAGGCTGGTCTTGAACTCCTGACCTCAGGTGATGTGCCCACCTTGGGGTCTCAAAAGTGCTGGAATTACAGGCATGAGCCACTCCACCCAGCCTATTTTCTTTGAAGTATATGAATATTCCAAGTTACCTTTTATTTAGAAACTAAAAATGAGTGACTGTCTGCCTACTTTATGTACACATTAGAATCACTCATTACTTGATCCTCAATGTGAACTCTCCTAAGTTGGTTTCCATGGCGCTTGCTGGCTTCCAGCCTGACATTAACCTGCCAACACATGAATGGTGCCTGACCTTGATCTTAGACTGTGAATCCACAAGCTGTCTCCAATGTGAAAATAACTGTTTCACTTTGCAAAATCTGGGAGGTCTTTTTCTCCTGTTCGTTTTTTTTTCCATGGACCAATAGATGATTTTATTAGCAAATGCCAGTGGCTGAAGTTCAAATACTTATTTAAACTGTTTCATAATATCCTAGTTTATATATTTGAGTAAGTTAGAGGAAGTCATATTATCAGTTAACTTGAGTCTCATTGAATCCTTAAATTTGAAAGAATTTACTCTCAGAAATTAACGTTTGGATACCATTCCTATGGTAATATTTGTGTACTGTGGGTTAATTCATTTGTTTTTTTCTTTGATATAAAAATGGTCTAAAGAGCAAATAGGATCAAGAGAGGGCTCTCTGTACCTTATAGTTTTTCATGTTTAAAAAAATTTTATGGTATACAATAAATAGTTTTCTGCTGTCTTAACATTTAAAATTTTCCTGTTATTACAAATACTATGTTTATAATACTACATTCTGTGATATAACCATTTACCTTTTATATAGGGTATTACCAGGTTTTTTTCTGTAATAGATGGTGCTGCTATGAGTATGTTTTTATGTATAGCTTTGTTTCTCCTTGGCAGAGATTCCCAGGCAGGCATGAGTGTTTTGAGACTGATAAATACAACTAAATTGCCTTATAGAGGGATTGTGCCAGTTTAGGCCCCACTAGTGGAGAGTGCCAGCCTTGCCAAAGCATTACCTGCATTTTTCCTTCCTTGGCCTTTGTTGAAATGTGTATTTTTTTCTGGCTGAGGATAGTGAGGATAGTAGTTGTGCATACCAATTGTAATTTAATATGTAGGGGAAGAAAGAGCTATTTTCTTTACATGATTTGGTTAAAGGTTCTTACACAGAGTATAAAAGATGCAACAAGCATTTTTGTCTAAGGCTCAGATGTAGATAGGTCATTATTTGACAGTGTCGTTGGTAATGTTTTGTCCATACATGTGATATTCTTACCCTACCTACAACAGTTTAAGTTGCTGAAAGTAATAATTTTGAGAAAGTTTGAATATCACAAAATAGTATAGATGCTTTGTAAAATACTTTTAACTATTTTTTTGTTCCTCTAACCCCCAGGATTTTAAAGTAAATATAACAGGTTGACCATCCCTAATCTGAAATCTGAAATGGTCCAAAATCTGAAACTTTTTGAGCACCAACCTGATGCCACAAGTAGAAAACTCCACACATAAGTACTTGTCTCACTCTGTCTCCCAGCCTGGAGTACAGTGGTGCGATCTCGGCTCACTGCAGCCTCAACCTCTCTGGCTTAAGCAATTCCCCTGCCTCAGCCTCCTGGGTAGCTGAGACTTTAGATATGCCACTACGGCTGGCTAATTGTTTTTTATTTTTTGGTAAAGACAAGGTCTCTTTATGTTGCTCAGGCTGGTCTTGAACCCCTGGGCTCAAGCAGTCCTTCCTCCTCAGTCTCCCAGAATGCTGGGATTATAGGCATGAGCCACTGCACCTGGCATGAAAAACTATTCCTTTCTGTCATACAATAGGTAGGGCCACTTTTATTTTTTTTAAGACATACGCCATCTCAGTAACTCCCTTAAGCTGAAATATAAGTTTGTAGCCTTTCTAAATTGTCCATGGAGGAATCAGGGACTCTGGAGCCAGATACCTATGTAATCTTGGGCAAGTTACTTGACCATTCTGTGCCTCAGCTTTATCACATAAAATGGGAATAATAATTGTACCTCTTCTGAAGAGTTTTTATTAGGAGTTAGGTGGAGGGCTTATGCCTGAGAACAGAAGGTTTTGATATTTGAGTTTGTGAAGTCATCAGCTTTATCAGAAATTCCACCACAGCGAATTATCCTGATGCTGTAGGTTCTGGCTTTGAATATCATATATATACTGTCTGTAGACATAAAATATTTGTTAACTTGAGCCATAAAATAAAACCTTGGTTGAATTGATTTGATGTGAGATTATGAGGTATTTTTGAATTATGTTTTAAAAGTTGATGGTGAATTTGCTATATCAGCTCTTATTTGTATCTTGTATTTAACAAAATGTGGCAAAACTTGGTTGAACCCAATTACTTTCTTTCCAGAGTATCATTAGAAGATCTGTATAATGGCAAGACAACCAAACTACAACTTAGCAAGAATGTACTCTGTAGTGCATGCAGTGGGTAAGTGTATCCTCTGGTTTATTGGGTACATTTTGTCTGCTCTTTCAGTATCACACTTGAATGTCTGTACCAGGTAAAAATTGTTATGATTTAAAACTTACGGCTGGGCGTAGTGGCTTACACCTGTAATCCCAGCACTTTGGGTGGCCAAGATGAGTGGATCACTTGAGGTAGGAGGAGGTGGAGGTTGCTGTGAACCAAGGTCACGCCACTGTACTGCATCTCAATAAATAAATCTTAGCAGGATGGTTTCTGATACTTCTGAAAGTCAATTTAAATACAAGTTACTGGGTTTGAAGATGAAGGTAAAAGCAGTTTCTGTGTGTCATGGCTTATTGGAGTGATCTGTGGACAAAAACCTAACGTATTCTTGTGCTTGATTTAGCCAAGGCGGGAAGTCTGGAGCTGTCCAGAAGTGTAGTGCTTGTCGAGGTCGAGGTGTGCGCATCATGATCAGACAGCTGGCTCCAGGAATGGTACAACAGATGCAGTCTGTGTGCTCTGATTGTAATGGAGAAGGTATGTGTCCTAGTACTTCTATGCTTTTATGTTGGACTGGATTGAGAATGCAGATACTGGAGAGGTTTACAATTTTATATTTCAAAGGGTATTTGTATTCATCTTATTAAAAAAAACCAGGAGGCCGGATATGTTAGCTCATTCCTGTAATTCCAGCAGTTTGGGAGACAAGAGGTGGATTGCTTGAGCCTAGGAGTTCGAGACCAGCTTGGGCACCATAGTGAGACCTCATTACTATAGGAAAAAAAGTGTAGAAAAATACATAATGAGGGGCTCAGGGCATGTCTGTGGTCCCAGCTGCCTGGGAGGCTGAGGCAGGATCGCTTGAGCCTAGGAGTTTGAGGGAGCAGTGAGCTGTGATTATGCCAGTGCACTGCAGTCTGGGTGACAGAACAAGACTTCGATGCAAAAAATAAAGTGCGAAAGTAATTACTTAATTATGCTTAAGCCCAGTGAACATAGAGAACACTCATGTTGTGTTAGTGAAAGGTGACTCTTTAATTCCGAAGAGAGGGGCAAGGTGATTATTTGTCCCTTTGCTATTTCCTTCTTTATCAAATATAACATTTTATTACTCTGTAGAAATGACCACCATAGGAAGACTATCTCCTTTATCAAATAGAACTTTTTAAACTACAAAGGGACAAATCATCAAATAATAAATAACTAAACAAGTAATTGTTTAGTTATTCTAGTAAGTTGAAGATTTTACTGTAAGCTTTAGTTAGCTTTTCAGGATTGATCTTGAGATTGAAGCTGTCTTACAAAAGTAAATATTTTAGACTTTGTAAGCCAAATAGTTTTTGTCACAGTTGCTCATCTCTGACCTTTTAGTGCTTTTATAGCCACAGACAAATGAGTGTGGCTGTGTTCTGATGAAAATTTTGTTTAGGCCAGGTGAAGTGGCTCACCCCTGTAATCCCAGCACTTTGAGAGGCTGTGGTGGGTGGATCACAAGATGAGGAGTTTGAGACCAGCCTGGCCATTATGGTGAAACCCCATCTCTACTAAAGATAGAAAAAATTAACCAGGCTTGGGGGCGGGTGCCTGTAATCCCAGATACTGGGGAGGCTGAGGCAGGAGAATTGCTTGAACCCAGGAGGCAGAGGTTGCGGTGAGCCGAGATTGCACCATTGCCCTCCAGCCTGGGTGACAGGGTGAGACTCCACCTCAAAAAAAAAAGAAAATCTTATCTGTAAAAACAAGTCACTTCCCCCGCCCCCACCTTCCTAGAGCAGTGCTATCCAATAGAATTTTTTCCGTATTGTGATGATGGAAATGTTCTGTATCTGCAATGTCCAGTGCAGTAGCCACTAATCACCACTAGTCACCTGTGACTACTGCATACTTCACATGTGGCTAGTGTGACTTGGGAACTGTTTTACATTTGAATTAATTTAAACATAAACTTAAGTAACTACAGATAGATAGTGGCTACCATGTTAGGCAGTACAGTACAGTTCAAGAGCATCCTTTTCCAAATTGTTCTTGGAAGTGATGAGATAATATATCAGAAGCTACATATGATATTCCCTTCCTGAAGAATCTTGGCATTTTACTTTATTTTTAAAAATTATTATTTTTGGAGCTATGATCTTGTCACCTGGGCTGGAGTGCAGTGGCACACTCTTGGCTCACTGCAGCCTCCACTGCCCACACTCAAGCAGTCTTCCAACCTCAACCCCCAAGTAGCTGAGACCACAGCTGCTTGCCATCACGCCCAGCTAATTTTTGTATTTCTTGTAGAAATGGGGTTTTGCCGTTTTGCCCAGGCTGGTCTTGCACTCCTGGGCTCAAGTGATCTTCCTGCCTCAGCCTCCCAAAGTGCTGGGATTACAGGTGTGAGCCACCATGCCTGGCCACCATTACCATTTTGAAGAACTGGTGTTTTGAAGAACATAAGTACTGTTACAGAAACAGTCCCTAAATAATCAGTTATACACATCTTTCTAAGCCTTCAAATGTGCCAATAATTGGCCATTAGAAAGTGACACAATTTTTTCACACTATGTAAAATGACAGTTTCGCTTTTTTACACCATAATCAAATATTTCAGAAGAATATGTAGAAGAGAAAATCTATGTTGCCCTAAACATGGTATGGATACATTACATTGTGAAATAGTGGGTAGCTGAGTGCCTCGGGCAATCTGCAATAGTAAGATGTAAGTTTTTGTTATTCAGAATAGTGCTTTTTTGTTTGGTTTTGAGACACAGTCTCATACTCACCAAGACTGGGGTGCATTGGCATGATTATAACTCACTGCAACCTCAGACTCCAATGCTCCTGCCTCCTCAGCCTCCCAAGTAGCCAGGATTACAGGTGTGCACTACCACGCCCGGCTAATTTTTTTCTATCTGTAGTAGGGGCAAGGTCTTACTGTTGCCAGGCTGGTCTCAGGTCCTGAGCTCAAGTGATCCTGCCACCCTGAGCATGCAAAATGTTGGGATTACAGGCTTGAGCCACTATGCTCGGCCTCAGAATGCTGCTTTGAATAAAAAATTAGGTAGTGATTAAAAGAAGTTCAGAAAGTATATTTAAATAGTAAGGATATTAAAAGTACAGTATAATACTGTTGCTGAAAGTTTCAATGACTTCTCTTTCCAGGAGAGGTAATTAATGAAAAAGACCGCTGTAAAAAATGTGAAGGGAAGAAGGTGATTAAAGAAGTCAAGATTCTTGAAGTCCACGTAGATAAAGGCATGAAACATGGACAGAGAATTACATTCACTGGGGAAGCAGACCAGGCCCCAGGAGTGGAACCAGGAGACATTGTTCTGTTGCTACAGGAGAAGGAACATGAGGTGATTTTACTTTTTTTTAGTTTGTTTTGGTTTTGTATTTTGCTTTATTCAGAAGTACTTCTTGCTTGTGAGAAATAGGTTAGATCTATTTGGAGTCCCTGCAGCAACACTGCACACTGGTGAAGTTAAGGAAATCATGGCCAACTTCCTAAGACTGGCTTGTTTAAGAAAGACTAACAAGGCAGGCACAGTTAGAAGCACTGTAGGAGTCAGTTTTAGTCCTGGTTTGGTCTTTTTTTTTTCTTTGACGGAGTCTTCCTCTGTTACCCAGGCTGGAGTGCAGTGGCACAATCTCTGCTCACTGCAACCTCCGCCTCCCAGGTTCAAGCGATTCTCCTCTGGCTTGGTCATTGACTAGCACTGAAACCATAGGTAATCTTACCGTCTCAATTGCTTTGTTTATGAAAATAAGGACATTGGGCATTGGACCAGATGGTCTAAGGCAGCCTGTTTTTCACTGTGAAACTCTGCTGCTCTGTTGATTTGGTTTTTATTTATTGGGTAGCCAAGTGAGCTGTCCTAGAAAGGGTTCTGGGGTTTTCAAAATAACAGTTTTTTTTTTTTTGAGACAGAGTCTTGCTCTATCGCCAGGCACCAGGCTGGATGGAGTACAGTGGCACAATCTCGGCTCACTGCAATCTCTGCCTCCTGGGTTCAAGTAATTCTCTTGCCTCAGTCTCCCTAGTAGCTGGGACTACAGGCGCACGCCACCATGCCAAGCTAATTTTTGTATTTTTTAGTAGAGACGGGGTTTCACCATGTTGGCCAAGATGGTCTCGATCTCTTGACCTCGTGATCCGCCCGCCTCGGCCTCCCAAAGTGCTGGGATTACAGGCGTGAGCCACCACGCCAGGCCTAGTGTATGTTTTGATTTTAACATTGCACCTGTATATTTTTAATGTCCATATAGTATACTGTAGACCTTACTCATAAAGATTATATCTGGGACTATTTATGAAAAACCCTTTCAGTAATCACCTAAATTCTTGAATGTTAGAAGCACTTGACAGGATTCTGGTTTTGTGTTTGATCACATTTACTTATGCTTTCCTCTGAAAGTCTTTACATCACAGGTTAACCACCTTTTTAGTTTGCCCTAAAATTTTCTCCTATGCATAAGCCCAGTGAACATGGAGAAATGGTAAATTTGTATTATGTTCAGTGATAGGTTACTCTTTTTTTTTTTGAGGCGGAGTCTCTGTCACCCAGGCTGGAGTTCAGTGGTTCGATCTCAGCTCACTGCAGCCTCAGCCTCCCAGGTTCAAGCAGTTCTCCACCTCAGCGTCTCGAGCAGCTGGGATTACAGGTGCCTGCCACCATGCCTGGCTAGTTTTTTTGTGTATTTTTAGTAGAGACAGGGTTTCACCATCTTGGCCAGGTTGATCTTAAACTCCTGACCTTGTGATCCACCTGCCTTGGCCTCTTAAAGTGCTGGAATTACAGGCGTGAGCCACTGCGCCCGGCCTACTCTTTTAAATTCTAAAAAGATAGGCAGGTTGGGGCGATGGCTCACATATGTAATCCCAGCAGTTTGGGAGGCCAAAGCAGGTGGATCATGAGGTCAGGAGTTCAAGACCAGCCTGGCCAAGATGGTGAAACCCATTTCTACTAAAAATACAAAAATTAGCCGGGCATGGTGGCGGGTGCCTGTAATTCCAGCTACTAGGGAGGCTGAGGCGGAGAATTGCTTGAACATGGGAGGAGGAGGTTGCAGTGAGCCAAGGTCAGGTGCCTGTAATTCCAGCTACTAGGGAGGCTGAGGCGGAGAATTGCTTGAACATGGGAGGAGGAGGTTGTAGTGAGCCAAGGTCACACCATTGCACTCCAGCTTGGGTGACAGAGCAAGATTCCATCTCAAAAAAAAAGATGGGTAAGCTGATTATTTGTCCCTTTATTTATTTATTGAGATGGATTTTCGCTCTTGTTGCCCAGGCTGGAGTGCAGTGGCACCATCTCGGCTCACTGCAACCTCCACCTCCTGGGTTCAAGCAATTCTCCTGTCTCAACCTCCTGAGTAGCTGGGATTACAGGCATCCGCTGCCACACCCGGCTAGTTGTTGGCATTTTTAGTAGAGACAAGGTTTCACCATGTTGGCCAACTTGGTTCTTGAACTCCTGACCTCAGGTGATCCGCCCACCTCAGCCTCCCAAAGTATTGGGATTACAGGCATGAGCCACTGCGCCTGGCCTTATTTGTTCCTTTATAATTTAAAGGTTATATTTTCTATGGTGGTCATTTCTCCAAATAGAGTAAATTTTAAAAATCACTTTAAGAATCCAGTAGAGAACAACAAAGCCATATTGAGATGCCGATTTTAGGAATTTGGTTGTAATCCCTCACAAGGTGAGGCTTGATCTCCTGGACAGTCAGGGCGTGCTACTCAGCTTTCATGACTCAGCAAAGCTACAAATTATGCATTTTGGTTTTTTGTGGAAATTGCCAACTCTACAAATAGCAGAGGTCTCCTAGGTTGCCAAAAAATAAGAATAGTTTTTAGAATTCTGCTTTTGGGTTTTGTCGGATCAGGTATTTATAAGATTTCCTATTTGTTGACCATTTTAGCTGCTTCCTTGTTCCTTCAGTCTTGCTGCTATGCACACCACCATACCAGGAATATGAGGGAGAAAAATAAGACAGCTAAATAATTGGTAATTCTGCTTGGATGTAGGTTATGTAGGTTAGACTGTATTGTAAAATGGTACAAACAATGCCTGGGCATTTTCTTTGAGATAAAGTCTCACTCTGTTGCTCAGGCTGGAGTGCATTGGTGCGATTTCAGCTCACTGCAACCTTGCCTCCTGGGTTCAAGTGATTCTCCTGCCTCAGCCTCTCGAGTAGCTGGGATTACAGGCACCTGCGACCACAACCAGCTAATATTTGTATTTTTAGTAGAGACAGGGTTTCACTCTGTTGGCCAGACTGGTCTAGAACTCCTGACCTTTGATCTGCCCACCTCGGCCTCCCAAAGTGCTGAGAGCCAGCACGCTGCCTGGGCATTTTCATTGATAGAATCCCTGAAGTCGTTTGGAGTTTGTTGTCAAATGATGTTTGGCAGTGCAGCAGCATGATAGTGAGGAAGTGAAGAAGGAATGGTTATTTGCAGAGAAAAGATTATTCTTTTGGTTTGGGGCATGTCAAACTAAAGGTAAAACCTTTTTTACCCCTACATTTAGTTTTTAATGTTGCTACGTAATTAAATTGGGTTTTTAAAAGTATATCATTGGATTTGGAGGCAAAGGACTTAAGGTCTGGTCCCCATTTACTAGCTTCAACTTCTCTGGACTTTTCAGATATTAAAGAGTCAAATGAGATTATGAATAAGCTTTCTTAGGGCTGTGGGGAGGTGGTGGGAAGTAAGTCATCTCTTAAAATTGTTGGCAGCAGTGGAATTGGCAAGGAATTTTCAACAGAAGGCAGGTGAACTGGTTGTTTAAGGTAGAAAATACAAGGTGGTAAATGGAAATTTGTCTCGTTCTTTCTTGAGAGTGCTGTATCATCTGTAGTCATTATCTTGCCATGTCACTTAGCAGTATGACTGTTTGTGTGTCTCAGTGGTCTGGTTACCACAGTACATTTATACAGCACCAAACCACAGAACCTGGTGATGTTAGTCACACCTCTATAATCTGTACTTTTGTTATTCAGAAATTATGACTTTTAAATGTTTTATGTTCTAGTGTTTGGTGGTCCCTTCTCATTAATCTTGTTTTTCAGAAACTCTCTGGCATTTTTTGTTGTTCCGATTTATTTATTTATTTATTTCTGGCCAGATCTTACAGTGAGAACTCTCTGGCATTCTTGCTTGTTTATTCTGTTTAAACTTTTAACGTCAAATTGTTTAGCTTACCCCCCTCCATAGCAACAATCATTCTGATAATCATTTTTTATTGAATTCACTTTCAGTTGAACTCTCCTGTATAAGAACATAATATGTATCTCTTCTTGTTCCTTACTTTTTTTTTTTTTTTTTTTTTTTTTGAGACAGTCTTGTCCTGTTGCCCAGGCTGGAGTGCAGTGGCACAATTGTATTTTTAGCAGAGACAGGATTTCACCATGTTGGCCAGGCTGGTCTCAAACTCTGACCTCAAATGATCTGCCCACCTCAGCCTCCCAAAGTGCTGGGATTATAAGCGTGAGCCACCATGCCCGGCCCCTACTTCATATTTATTTATGGACAGTCTCGCTTTGTCACCCTGGGCTAGAGTACAGTGGCGTGATCTCCAGTCACTGCAGCCTCCGCCTCCTGGATTCAAAGTGTTGGGATTACAGGTGTGAGCCACCACACCTGGCCCTGGCCCCTACTTCTAATATGACTTTAACAAAGGATATTTGGTAAGATGGTTCTTGGAAAACTGGCATTCTACAGGATACTTAGCATTTTATTTTAAATTTATTATTTTTAAGATACAGGGTCTCCTTTTGTCACCCAGGCTGGAGTGCAGTGGCTGGATCATTAATGAGGAGGGACTACCACTGCAGCCTCCACTCCTGGACTCAAGGAGCAGTCCTACCTCAGCTGGTCTATTTTATGTTTTAATTTTTTTGTCTCCCTATGTTGCGTTTGACCTGGCCTCCCAAAGCTCTGACCCTATACTTAGCTTTTTATTTATTTATTTATTTATTTATTTTGAGACGGAGTCTTGCTCTATTGCCCAGGCTGGATAGAGTGCAGTGGCGCAATCTCTGCTCACTGCAGCCTCCATCTGCTGGGTTCAAGTGATTCTCCTACCTCAGCCTCCTGAGTAGCTGGGACTACAGGAGGGTAATTTTTGTATTTTTAGTAAAAACAGGGTTTCACCATATTGGCCAGGCTAGTCTCAACTCCTGACCTGACCTCAGGTGATCCACCTGCCTTGGCCTCCCACAGTGCCGGGATTACACGTGTGAGCCACCAGCGCCTGACCTACTTAGCATTTTTAATGCGTTGAAAAGTCCTGCATTAAAAAAACTATTGGTCCCATTGTGAGGAACACTTGAATAAATGTGCATAGATAATATACACTCTTGGATCTCAAACTTTAGCCTACACTATAATTGCCTGGAGGGCTTGTTAGGACTACAGATTGCTGGGCCCTGCTTGCCTTGTTTCTGGAAGGAATGGAGTGGGGCCCAAGAATCTGTTTTCCTAACAAGTTTCCTGACGCTGCTGGTCCAGAACCACACTCAGAGAATCATTGGATAAGGTAATAATTTAACTTTGTTTAATGGGTAAATTTAAGGGAATAACACAGGAAAAGAACCTGTCTACCAGATTTTCTATAAGTGAATCAGCCGGGATTGTTCTTTACAAGAAGAGCAACCATTGTAAAATCTACTAAGCAAAAATTGCAGGTTGGCGGCATGTGAAATTGGATGTATTTTTCCTACACATTGAAGGCTCGGAAACATTCTTTGTGCTTATTCTCAATACCTTTTGCATTACCTAGTTCATAGGCTTTTAGTGTAATATTGAATGAGGCAAGTTTTGCATTTTAGTGAGGTGTGAGGCTTGTTGGTACATGCGTGAAGCATGGAATTGAGCCCCTTGACTTTGTTAGCTGGATGTTACTGGTTGAGGTTTTTTATGTTAACCTTGGACCCTCCCCCTTTACCTGTTATGATCATGTCTGGGGAGCACTCAGGATGAGCCTGTTCTGCAGAACCCTTCTGGGCTTTCTGTACCTTTTTGCCCAGAGGCAGAGTCCAAAAGCAGGCCATAATTGGCACCTGGCCCTGTTTTGGGATCCTCAGGTCTGTTGCTTTTATACATGCCATTGTTTACCAGTTTCAATACACCTTCCTCATGGAAGTTTCTCGCATACTACTTGGGAATAGCTAGCTTTCCTAATATAAGTTTAGGGCACTAGGGACAGTGGCACTTCTGTTTTGCAGTGAGTGGTAGAAATAAGGTTTTGAAATTAAGTCAAGGAACATAATGCCACAGGGTATAGCTCCATAATTTTTAGAAAAATGTGTTTCTTTTGTGCTTTATAGGTATTTCAGAGAGATGGGAATGATTTGCATATGACATATAAAATAGGACTTGTTGAAGCTCTGTGTGGATTTCAATTCACATTTAAGCACCTTGATGGCCGTCAGATTGTGGTGAAATACCCCCCTGGCAAAGTAATTGAACCAGGTAAATCTTCATTTTGTCTGATTCTGGTTTTCAGGTGTTCTTACAGTTTATAATTTTTTTATACTACATAACTCAAAAAATTGTACACCTCTTTTGGGTAAAATTATTAATCATTTCCTGTTAAATAATAGGATGTGTTCGGGTAGTTCGAGGTGAAGGGATGCCACAATATCGTAATCCCTTTGAAAAAGGTGATCTTTACATAAAGTTTGATGTGCAGTTTCCTGAAAACAACTGGATCAACCCAGACAAGCTTTCTGTAAGTGTTCTTTAAATGAAGCAACAGTTGACTTCAAGTTTGGGGTTTTCTTTGTTCTTTTTGGGTTTTTTTTTTTTGAGACAGGGTCTCTGTTGTCCAGGCTGGGGTACAGTAGTATGATCATAGCTCACTGCAGCCTTGACCTCCTGGGCTCAAGCAGTCCTCTCACCTCAGCCCCCTGAGTAGCTGGACTATAGGTGTATGCTACCACGCCTGGCTAAAAAAATTTTTTTTGAGACATAGTCTCACTCTGTCATCCAAGCTGGAATGCATTGGTGCAATCTTGGCTCACCGTACCGTCTGCTTCCCAGGTTCAAGCGATTCTCATGCATTAACCACCAAGTAGCTGGGATTACAGGCATGAGCTACCATGCCTGACAAGTTTCTTTCTTTCTGTTTAAGAGACTCCCTCTGTTGCCCAGGCTAGCATGTAGTTGCATGATCATGGCTCGATACAGGTATGCACCACCACACCCGGCTAATGCTTTTTAAAACTTTTTATAGAGGTGGATTCTTGCTATTTTGTCCAGACTGGTCTCAAGCTCCTGGCCTCAAGCATTCCTCCTGCCTCCTGAAGTGCTGGGATTGTGGTCCTGAGCCATTGCACCCAGCTGACTTCAAGTTTCTTAATAGTCATGTTACTGTCAGTTTTAAAGTATGTGTGTGTGATGGGTAGTCTTTCCTAGTTGTTAGGAAATGGGGAATTGCTGGTGTAAATGTTGATGGGGCCAAGCGGGGAATATGTAGAGGAGTAGAGCAGACTGATGTGGGCAGTGGTAAGGATAGCACTCCCTGGAGAGATCAGATTCCTCACCTGCAAAGGGCAGGACCACTACCTACTTGGAGTCAGCTGATGTCTGTGCTGGATGCAGGAAGGCGTGTCTACTGTAGAAATTTTCTAATTTTTGCTGGGCGCAGTGGGTCATGCCTGTAATCCCAGCATTTTGGGAGGCTGAGGCGGGCGGATCACCTGAGGTCAGGAGTTCGAGACCAGCCTGACCAATATGGTGAAACCCTATTTAATTAAAAAATTAAAAAATTTTTAAAAAAAATTTTTTTTCTAAGCATTGGCAGCTAATGATTTTCTTTTCTTTTTTTTAATTTACCTTCTATTTTGGTGGATTTTTTTTTTATTTTTAAAGCAATAAATGGGTTGCATAAAAGATGTCTGCAGATTTGGCCTATGGGTGATGAGTTTGTGATCCCTTACTTAGTGTTCAAAGTCCAATCCAATTTCCTTTTTTTAAGTTTTTTTTTTTTTTTTTGCAATGGAGTCTCGCGCTGCCACCCAGGCTGGAGTGCAGTGGTACGATCTTGGCTCATTGAAACCTCCACCTCCTGGGTTCAAGCAATTCTCCTGCCTCAGCTGCCTGAGTAGCTGGGATTACAGGCACCCACCACCATGCCTGGCTAATTTTTTGTAGTTTTAGTGGAGACAAGGTTTATGTTGTCCAGGCTGGTCTTGAACTCCTGACCTCAGGTGATCCACCTGCCTCAGCCTCCCAAAGTGTTGGGATTACAGGCGTGAGCCACAGCACCCAGCCCCTTTTTTAACTCTTAAAGAAACACACTGGATTGTATCCAAAGGAAAATTGATGAAAATATTACAACCAACCTGGTTTTTGTTTGTTTTAATGAAGGAACTAGAAGATCTTCTGCCGTCTAGACCGGAAGTTCCTAACGTAATTGGAGAAACAGAGGAGGTAGAGCTTCAGGAATTTGATAGCACTCGAGGCTCAGGAGGTGGTCAGAGGCGTGAAGCCTATAATGATAGCTCTGATGAAGAAAGCAGCAGCCATCATGGACCTGGAGTGCAGTGTGCCCATCAGTAAACTCTGCAGACAAATTGCACAGGTGGATTTTCTTTCCACATTTGCCTGATTTGTTCTCAGCGATCCAGCTGGAGTGTCTTATCAATCCAGATGAACTGAGGGACATCTGTTGGTCTACGTGTAACTTTTAAAATTGGTATAGTATCTACAGAGTGTATAATTTAAACTAACCACAAGGCTTTACATCTTCATTTCGACTGTTCCATAGCAGAATAAAGCACTTGAAAGGAAACAAGACTCCCTTTCACACATGGATTATAACTTTCAATCCTGGTATCTGTGCTTGATTTTTATCAGTTTTGTGTAGATTTTCATGTTTCATATTTTAAATTTAAATCCCACATTGTAAAGTTTGTACAATTTGTCCTAAAGCTTTGTGTTTGGCTGCACCTGCATAAGCTGCTACAAATAGAATAAAGAATTTCATAGCCTGTATCTATCATTTTAGATGCAT
>CAUYLG010038432.1:0-68812 GCA_963573385.1 Cacajao melanocephalus
GGACGTGCCATGGCAGTCCCCGTGAAATCCCCAGGTGTCACCAGGCGGCACACAGGTAACAGGCCTGGAAGGTCCCCAACAGCCCATCTGGGCATGCTCAGACACTCTGGGGCTCCTCGCTCAGTGGCACAAACTCCAGGACACAGTGAGGGAAACGGGAATACACCAGGCCGAGCAGTCTGACTAAATCCATTTATTCCAAAATAAAAAGCAAAATAAACAGGAGTTGCATCACCAGGGAGCCACGACCCCATCCCCGCCTCCTTCCTCTGTCCTACGCTATCAGTAAATAAATTTCCCAGCCACAAATAATTATTAGAACCTTCTCCCCATGTGCCAGTTCCAACATCTGCTAGGTAGGATACAGGGCAGGGGGTGGGAGGCAGCCCTCCCCCTCCCCCCAGAATATCCAGAATATTACACAGATACGATATGTACACTGGGGAAGGGGGGTCACCCCAGCAGCCCGTGCCCTCACCTGGTCCATAGTTAGCGCCACTGTCCTGCCTCAGCTGCCTCTCTGAATAAGAAGATGGGCGTCCCCCTGAGGGAAAAGTTGCTTTGGTGAGAGGAAGGAGGCCATCAGTGCTCCTCCAAACCGGCCAACTCCAGCAGACTCTGGCTCTTAAATAACAACCATCATCATCCAGAAATTTAAGGACTTAGCCCATGTCACGGTGGCACAGGGTCTGTCTCCCCCCATTAGACAGGAGTCTTGTCTTGCCTAATGGTAAAGGGGTGACTGGGAAGGGGTGGTAGGGACATGGTGGGGGCGGACACTCCAGGCCTACTTCTCCAGGCCCTACTGACAGGGGCCTGCTTTTATTTTTATCCCATGACTTTTCTTTAATCCCATAATTTTTTTCATAACTTTTTTTATAACCTTTCATAAAACTTTTTCTACATTTTTGCCACAACTTTTCCACAACACTTTTTCTCTCATAACATTTTCTTTTCTTTAAGACAGGATTTCTCCATGTTGGCCAGGCTAGTCTCGAACTCTTGACCTCAATGTGATTCGCCTGCCTTGGCCTCCCAAAGTGCTGGGATTACAGGCATGAGCCATGGTGCTGGGCCTCATCCTATAACTTTTTATAATCTCATAACTTTTTTTTTAGTTTGTTCTTTTAATAAACACACTTTCATAGTTATATTACTGAATCTGGTAGAGCTCCAGACCTGCACCTCCATTTAAAAAAACAGACTTCTGCCAGGCGTGGTGGCTCATACCTGTAATCTCAGCACTTTAGGAGGCTGAGGCAGGAGTTCAAGATCACCTGAGGTCAGGAGTTCGAGACTACCCTGACCAACATGGAGAAACTCCATCTCTATCAAAAATACAAAATTAGCCAGGCATGGTGGCGCATGCCTGTAATCCCAGCTACTCGGGAGGCTGAGGCAGGAGAATTGCTTGAACTTGGGAGGCAGAGGTAAGCCGAGATCAAGCCATTGCACTCCAGCCTGGGCAACAAGAGTGAAACTCCATCTCAAAAACAAACAAACAAAACACACACACCGGACTTCTGAGTAAGGGTTCACTTGGACAAAGGGGGCTCCAGCTAAAAACCAAGTTTGAGGCCAGGTGTGGTGGTTTACGCCTGTAATCTCAGCACTTTGGAAGGCCGAGGCAGGTGATCATGAGGTCTGGAGTTCAACACCAGCCTGGCCAACATGGTGAAACCCTGTGTCTACTAAAAAAAAGTTTGAAAGACACTGATCTTACCCAGTATCATCTTACAGGAGGCCAAGGGGAAGAAGCGATTTTTTTGTGGTCACCCAGCAAGCTGGTAGCTAGTTAAATCTTCTCTTAATCCTAGTGCCTGGGGCTATGCTCACCACACCCTGGGGCCCTTTCAGTGACTCCTAAAGGGACAGCCTGATGGCACGTGGCTGTTCTCATTGGCCTGGCTTCCCCTTGAGACTGGGGATGAGGAAAATCAAACAGCAACGACCATTTCCTGGGTGTCCTGGGTGTTTACAGCAGGCCTTGTACTAGGAATTAACGTAAAAACAACAATAACGAATCTCATTTAAACTTCACACCTGCAAGTCAAACAATACCACCTCTATTTTACAGATGTGAAAGTTGCTCAAACAACTGGCCCTAAATCATATCCCTAGCAGATGGAGAGTCAGGATTCAAACCCAGAATTTTTAACCAGTACCTGGCAGTTCTTCCACAATCTTAACAATTACCCGCTATTGCCCCTTGAGCCCCCTCTCCCCAGGAGCCTGGCCAGCCAAGACTCACATCCCCAGGTGAGTGGCAACTACCAGAAGTGGTTATCTCAGGGCTACTGCCATTTTTTTTCATTTTCCTCTGTGCTCCTCCCAGAACACCAGGGCTGTCCCTCTGTTGATGTTCTTTTAACTGTGGGAAAGAAGAGCAGGAATACCCATAAGAACCACCAGCCCCTAGAGCCACATCCTCCTTTACAGTGTTTACAAAACACTCTTATACACCATCTGATTTCATGCCGTCAACAACTGCACAAGGTGTTGTCACACTTAGTGACTGACAGGGATTGATATCATCGCTTACAAAAAAAAAAAAAAAGGCAATACTGGAACTTAAACTCAGTCTTCTGACTCCAAGCTCTGGGGTTTTGCCATGCATCAGCAGCTGCTGGGGACTAAACTCAGAGGCAGAGGTAGAAGAGTAAATATTAAGTAGGCAGGAAGTATACACTGTGTAGTTTAGAGTCATACATCCTCACACATCTGTTAGTGTTAAGAAGTGCACTGGTACCTCTCAAAAAAATTTTTTTTGAGATGGAATCTTGCTCTGTTGCCCAGGCTGGAGTGCAGTGGCGTGATCTTGCTCGCTGCAACCTCCTCCTCCCGGGTTCAAGCGATTCTCCTGCCTCAGCCTCCCAAGTAGCTAGGATTACAGGTGTGAGCCACCATGCCTGGTCACCTCTCCAACTTTTACATCAATGTATCCTCATGGCAGAAGGCAGCCTTTCTGTTAAATCTGGGAATTTATCAGAAAGAGGACAACCCAAGCGTCATTTCAAAGAGAAGTCTGATATGCTCTTACCAACCTATGTGACTGTCATCCCTAACTACATTAGTGTTTTTTCTCTCTCAAGAGAATCAAGAGAAACTGATGCTTCAGAAAGACGTCCCACATTTATCCCGTGGCACTCAAAGTAGCCCAGGTTGAGATGATATGAGGAAGATTCAAGCTGTCAAGTTCAATTTCCCAAGATCTGTTCCACAGAAGGTAAGCAGATCTCACTCCAGAGGCCACTGACTAAAGGGCAGTCTGGTCCCAAAAACCATGAAGAACTTGAATATGAGGTGGAGAACTCAGAAAAAAAATGTTAAAGTCTCTCTGGAGAGTAGAAGCCTGAGAGAAAACCAAACCAAACCCATTCTCCCATTGCCACCCAGAGACACTGTCAATGTTTGGAGCTCACGGGTGAAGTGCAGGCTTTTCACACTGTCAATGTCTATGTAAAGGGAGTGAGGCAGCCTGAAACCTCTCACTCCTAGGTCCCTTTCAGCTGGAAATTTGTACTGCAACCAGAGGAACCAGAAATGGGATGAGAACACTTAGGGGACTGGTTGTAAGATCAAAGGCCAGTCCCGTGGCAGTAATGACAGGGGTCTGTGATGTTATTACATTTCACTACTCTCTGAGGGGGGCACATCAACATGATGCCTGAGTCTTTCTTATTAACCAATGGGCCTGGAGCACTGAGCTCCACAATGGGGGAGGGGGTGCAGGGCCAGGACCCAAGTCCTTGGAGACTCGAGCCCAAAGAGCCCTGGGAGGTCAGGCTTGGGACAGCAGGAAGTGAGAGCAGAGTCTGCAGCGGGGAGCCCTGGGAGTCACTGGCCCAAAGATACCCAGGGGCAACTGGCAAGGGCAGGGGCTGGGGGACCCAGGTCCTTGGAGACACAAGCCCCAAGAGCCCAAGGGGGTGAGACTTGGGGCAGCAGGAGGTGAGGGCTGAGTCTGGAGCAGGGAGCCGCAGGAGTCACCTGCCCAAAGTCACCTTGGGGTGACTGTTGAGGGCAGGGGCTAGTGAGGGACAGTGCTAGCTGACAAGATTTTGGTGGAGGGAGCCCCCAGAGGCACGAGAGAGGCCCAACCCGGTGTGCCTCAGGAGTGGCACGAACTCTGGCAGTGGTCCTGCTGTGGGAGGAGGTTTGCAGCTGGCTGGGGGGAACCACGACCTAGTGCGTTTTACCTTTTTCTTGGCCACAGCCAATTTGCTCTGTAGGGTTTCTTCTAACATTGTAGGGTGGGGAGGGAGGTGGGTTGGGGCCACATCACCGCAATCCCTGTGGGACTGCTAAACACCTCCAGTCACCTACCAGGCAGCTATGTGACTGAGCCAGAGGAGAGGTAACCAGGGCCTCACTAGCACACAGAATAGGGGCGTGGCCTCAATGCTCCAAGCCCATTGGTTGATGAGAAAGATGAAAGGGAAAGGAGGTGTGGCCAGGCAGCAGCCTATCCAGAGGGACCTGTGGCATCACAAGGAAAGCTGCCCTTGCAACCACTGGCCCCACCCACCCCGGGAGAGGGGAGGGGCCAGATTTCGCTGGGTGCCTGCTCAGCTTTCTTCATATCTATTCACACTGGTGGTCAGAGTTGCTTTCCAAGAAGACCTGAGAGGCTGCTCTCTGTCTCCTGCCCTGGAGCCTCCTGTGCCACTGAACTCCCTTTCCTGGGGTCCTCAGACCCCAGGGCTCAGGAGGTAGGGGAGGAATGGACCCCACAGTTTCTTCCCTGACTCCTCACAGCCCTGCCCCAGACTTTCCCTTCCCAGAAATCACTTCCAAGGACCCCTATCCAGTGCTCCAGACAACCACCCTCTCGAAATGCCCCCTTCCTAGAGGGTCCCTACCCTGATCCTGGGAGCATATCTGCCCCTTTCCAGTTGGAACCAGTCCCGGGCACTCCTACTTCCCAGCTGCTCTTCCTCCTGCACCCCCGTGGTACCCCTTTCCTCTGAGTGGGCTGTGGGTCCAATCAGACTTTCCCCTCGGATTCCTTTCCAGGATGGAAACAGGACTTACCCAAAGTTGCCACTGGGCCTTTCGATCCCTGTGAGTACGTCTTTCCCACCCCTTATCCCCCACTCCCTCACCACCGCCCAGTCCCCATCCCTGACCCTGCCTCCATTTGAGTCACTGCCACTCCCAACAGCAGCTGATCTCCACTTAGTCCTCCTTCAGGTCTTCTCGCAGCTGACTGAAGACCTCCAGGTCATTTCTCAATCCCTCCTTTTCCTTTCCTCCTGCCTGCCAATCTTCAAAAAAGTGCTGTCCTGTTCTGTCCTAGGCCAACTCCTCTCCCTGCCATCCTGTCTCCTGCCTCCACAGATGTCTTTCACTCCAGTCCAGCACTAGCTATCTCTTCTGCTCACTAGTTTCACTCCTTTCCTAGCCCTACTTTTAAACAAACCCACATCCCCCCATTCAGGAAAATGCTTGGTGTTCACCCTGGCCACTCCTTTAGCTGCTAATAGTCTCTCCTCTTCTCTTGCAAGCCACCCCCAAAACAAAGACTCCACCTTGTCTCATCCCCCAGATGAAGCTGCCACTATCACTACCACCACTCTCAGGTTACATTGTGAAAGACTTGGTATTTGTTTGTTCATTAATTTAGCAACTGCTGGGGTGCAGGCCCCTGCCCTCCAGGAGGCACAGGCAAAAACACCTCCAGGACAAGTATGCACATGGTTCTGAGATGGGGAGCCAAGGCTTGGGCTAACAAAGAGGGCTCCCTGGAGATGGCAAGGTCAGAGGAAAGGCCTGAAGGGCAAGCCACGATGAGCCCAGATGACAATGATGGGGTGGTAACCACAGTTTGCCTGCATTGGGCTGATTGCGCTTCGTTCTGAGAGTGAGTTGGTATCCACTGTCTTTGACCATGGGGTGACTGACTGCAGATCATGACTTTCTCATTCATGCTAATTCATTACTTCCTATTATTATTATTTGAGATAGAGTCTCGCTCTGTCACCCACGCTGGAGTGCAATGGCATGAACTGGGCTCACTGCAACCTCTGCTTCCCAGGATCAAGCCATCCTCCCACCTCAGCCTCCCCAGTAGCTGGGACCACAGGCATGTGCCACCACACCTGGCTAATTTTTTTGTATTTTCAGTACAGAGGGGGTTTTGCCATGCTGCCCAGGCTGGTCTTGAACTCGTGAGCTCAAAGCAATCTGCCTGCCTTAGCCTCCCAAAGTGCTGGGATTACAGGCATGAGCCACTGTGCCCAGCCTGGAAAAAAAAATCTACTTGTAATCTAACAAATTTTGTGTTCTTGTTTAATATTTTAGCATTAATAATACCAAGTGACTATAACATTCTCCACATGAGCTGTATGCTAGGAATAAAAGCTTGCCACACTGGAATTATCTAAACTAGAAGGAATCAATACCATGGATCCCCAAAAAAAAAAAAATCACCAAAAGGGACATTCATTTAATTTGATATATTTCTGGAAAAAAAGGTTTGCCATAGCAAAGTGGAAAAAGGGGAGCCAAGGAGAATAATACATCTGTAGTGAGGTAGAGAAAACAGTAGCCACTAGAAATCTTTTCAGGAAGGGTGCCATTTTGTGTTGGAGAAACTCCTTGAAAGTTGATTTGGGGCAGAAGGAGAGTCCTTGAGATACCAGGGTAAGGTCAAAACATTTCCTGGGAGAAAAGGAAACATTTCTCTGGCTAATAAGGGCACAGTGCTGGACAGAGTACAGAAGAAAAAGTCAGTCAAGAGTGGTACAATTCAGAGCGTGAAAGGCCTCACATTGCATAAAATGAATGATACCTTAAGACTTCCAATTTTCAATAAGACTGCTAGGCCCGTGTAAAATTCAGGAGCCTGTGGATTCTTTGGTGGGGAAACCACTGAAGAGGCAGACTGTATGTCTAAATTGCAAGGGCTAGACTTAAGTATGAATTGGGAATTTTAGAGTGCAGCAAATTAGTCAGACGTTAGATAGTAAGTAAGCAAAGTTTATGAACAGTTCACCAAGAAATACAAATGGCTCTTTAACATATGAAAATGTCACTGTGCAAGGAAAAAAAAAACATGCAAGTTAGTTTCCAAGAGATACTTTCCATTTCTTGCATTGGCAAAGAACAAAAATTTTACTGACATAATTGTGAGGACACATGCATTCACTAGTGGGAATTGTTAAAACCTCCATTGACAGCGGTTTGGCAAGAACTGCCCAAATTAAAAATTCACGTGATCTTTAACTCAATTATTTCAATTCTAGTAATTTATTCTATAGGCATAGATGTGGGAAATGACTTTTACATGCAAACGTGTTCAATGCAGCATTATTTGTAATAACCAATGCCTAAAACCAATCTAGATTGAGGTTAAATAAATTATAAGTCCATACTATATGGCACATGAAAAAGAAAGAGGCAACTATTTACCTATTAATATAGAATAATTGCCAAGATACATTATTAACAGATAAAGTGCAGAAAATGCATATAGTATCTGTATTAATAAAAAGGCAAAAATAAAGTGGAATATTATACACATAATTGCTTGAATACTTAGAAAATATTTCTGGAAAGATATTCAAAATGCTAAAAGTGGTTCTAAAGAGGAGAACTGGGTAGCGGGGGGACAGAGAAGAGAAGAGTTTTTACTCTATACCTTTAGTACATTTTGAATTTTGTACTATATGGATGTGTTATCTATTCCAATAATAGAGACTAAGAAAATGAAAAGTGCAACATATCAAGAATTGTGAGGCTAAGAAGGAGAAATATACAACAGTTAGAACAAATCACGGGGAACCAATCTAGACTTGTTTGGATAGGGAAGTTTTTCCTGGGTAAGAGATGTTTCAAATGAGACCTAAAGGGTAAGGCATTAGCTTAGGGAAAGGGGACGAAGATGTGTGTAGGCCAGGAAAGAATTCTAAGGCAAAGGAAGAACTTGTGCAAAGGCCCTGAGGATGGAAGAAACTCAGCCAGTGTGCAGCACAGAATGAAGAGCAGTGTGAAAAGAAAAAAAGGTAACAGGGTTGGTTGCAATAGGAGAAGAGGTAGGAGTGCAGATCCACAAAGGCCATATGAGGAATTTTATTGTAAGGGCATTGGGAAGGCACTAGAGAGTTTTGAGCAAGGAATGGCATGGTCAGAATGAACATTTAATAAGCTCATGTTAGCTCATGAGTAGAGACTGAATTGGGAGGGTGACAAAATTGATAATTTAGGGTAAACTAAAGGGTACTACAAATGAGATGACGAAATACTTCACTTGGACTAGAGTGATAGCAAAGGAGATGGAGAAAAAGTAAATGGATTCTTAAGTTTAGAGGTGGAAAAAACCCCAGTAGCAGAACTGGAGATGGGGGAATGAGGGAAACGGAAACGGATGTTAAAGGAAGATGGCCAGGTTTCTAAAAGCTGCTGGGTGAGTGGCATAGCCAATTACTGAAATAGGAAGACTTAAGGACAAAGATGTTTGTAGAAAGCTCATGAGCCTGTTTCCCAATATATAAAATCTCCCTGAAAGGGGTCCTGTGAGGAGCAAATGGCATTCTTTATTCAGTAACTAGAAGCCATTGTTATACGTTTCAAAATCTCTCCTTTGACCCCAGATCTTGTGAGGAAGGTAGAGCACTTTCTGTACAAGGGCCTTTTTCAATAAGAAAGGACATTGGTTTCTCAAATTGCAATCACTAAACATAATGTGCTTTAATTAGATATATAATTAGAACAACGTCTTTTAAAAAACATAATAGGTTGGATACTGTGGCTCACACCTGTAATCCCAAACAGCTTTGTTCTGATGCCTCCTGCTGGGCAAGTCGCTAGCACCTTATGCCTCTTTGGAAGTGTCCAGTCCTCCCAAAACCTATACCACAAACTCTTGAGAGTCCAGCCAACACTTGTTTGGAAGGCTGAGGCAGGAGGATTGCTTGAGCTCAGGAGTTCAACACCAGCCTAGGCAACATAGTGAGACCTGTCTCTGCAAAAAATTTTGGCTGGGCACAGTGGCTCACGCCTGTAATCTCAGCACTTTGGGAGTCTGAAGCGGGTGGATCACGAGGTCCAGAGATCGAGACCATCCTGGCCAACATGGTGAAACCCTGTCTCTACTAAAAATACAAAAATTAGCTGGGCGTGGTGACGTGCGCCTGTAGTCCCAGCTACTTGGGAGACTGAGGAAAGAGGATCTTTTGAGCCTGGGAGCTCAAGGTTACAGTGAGCTATGATTGCACCACTGCACTCCAGCCTGGGTGACAGAGTGAGAGCCACTCTAAAACAAACAAACAAAAACTATCTTCACAGGAAAATCCCAGATATCACATAGAACATGTTTCTTATATCACAGATGGATCTTCATTTCCCTTAGCAAATCTCCTCAACTGTGACCCTGCTTATCAAGATCATTCCAATTATATAGCTGTGCTGGGCATGTAAAAAATGGCATTTATCTATCATTATGGTGAGGGCTGAGGACATAAAAGAGGAATCAGGCATCAGTAGCTTTTTAACATCCCCAATATATGTATAAAGAAGGAGCTACAGTTGAGTTTCTACATTTTTAATGTTTTAATTGATCATTTGTACTGATAAGGTCCATAGTCAGCTTTGTTCTGATGCCACCTGCTAGGCAAGTCTCTAGCACCTTCTGCCTCTTTGGAAGTGTCCAGTCCTCCCAAAACCTATACCACAAAGTCTTGAGAGTCCAGCCAATCCTTTAGGAAATACCATGCCCATTCTTGATACTACAGATACACTCAATAGGAGTCAATGGTGTATGTGGGCAAAGGCATAATACTGCATTGTTTGTGAGAAAAAATACTGGAAACATGGAAATGTCCATCAATAGTCACTGTTTAAATAAACTAAGATACATCTATACTAAGACATATTATGCAGCCTATAAAAGTCCTCAAGACGTTAAAAGAGTTACATGAAAGAAATAAAGTGTAGAAAATATAGTATGCTTCCATTCATGTTTAAAAAAATACTAAGGGGGAGGCCAGGTGCAGTAGTTCATGCCAGCACTGTGGGAAGCCGAGGTAGGAGTCCAGGAGTTTCAGACCAGCCTAGGCAACACAGTGAGACCTCTGTCTCTATAAAAAATAAAAAATAAGAGGGAGACATATTGACACAGTTTAGAAATACAATTTGGAAAAGAAAACACAACAAACTGATAAGATATTTGTCTTTGTAGAGGGAGTAGAGGGACTAGGGGACTTAAGATGGGAAGGTGTTGCTTTTTGTTACCTGTGATTCTACAAAATTTAACATTGTATTATTCATGTACTTTTAATTTTAAAAACAGTTAATGAGGCCAGGCACGGTGGCTTACAACTGTAATCCCAGCACTTTGGGAGGCCGAAGTGGATCAACTGAGGTCAGGAGTTTGAGACTAGCCTGGTCAACATGGTAAAACCCCGTCTCTATTAAAAATACAAAAATCAGCCAGGCGTGGTGGCAGGCACCTGTAATCCCAGACACTAGGGAGGCTGAGGCACAAGAATCGCTTGAACCCAGGAGGCAGAGGTTGCAGAGAGCCTAGATCGCCCCACTGCACTCCAGTCTGGGCTACAGAGCCAGATTCTGTCTCAAAAAAGGAAAAAAAATACTAGTTAATGAAATATGCAAATAAAACTATTGTTTAAACTCCCATTCCTAACCAGGCGTGGTGGCTCACGCCTTTAATCCCAGCACTTTAAAAACCGAGGCAGGAGGATCACAGGCAACATAGCGAGAACCCAACTCTGCAAAAGAGTACAAAAATTAGCCAGGCATGGTGGCACATGCCTGTGGTCCCAGCTACTCAAGAGGCTGAGGCAGGAGGATCACTTGAGCCCAGAAGGTCAAGGCTGCAGTGAGCTATGATCATGTCGCGGCACTCCAGCCTGGGTGGCAATGAGACCTGTCTCAAAAAGAGGGAGTCTCGCTGGAGTGCAGGGGCATGATCTTGGCTCACTGCAACCTCCGCCTCCCAGGTTCCAGCGATTCTCCTGCCGCAGCCTCCCAAGTAGCTGGGATTACAGGCGCCCACCACCACGCCCGGCTAATTTTTGTATTTTTAGCAGAGACAGGTTTTACCATGTTGGCCAGGCTGGTCTCAAACTCTTTGTTTTACCATGTTGGCCAGGCTGGTCTTAAACTCTTTATCTCAGGTGATCCACCTGCCTTGGCCTCCCAAAGTGCTGGGACTACAGGCGTGGGCCACCACGCACAGCCTAAAAAAATTTTTTGTTAAAAAAAAATAAACTCCTATTCCTGAAATTCACTACTGATATGTATAAAGAAAGTCACAAGGGAATATAGCTCCCACTCTAGCAAACAACAACAAAAGGCCAGATTAGCTAGAAAGTAAGAAATATGTTTAACTCATTAGAAAGCTAAGAACACAAAGAAATCTAAGTCGGGAGCAGTGGTTCACACCTCTAACCCCAGAACAATGTGGGGCCGAGGCAGGCAGATCGCTTGAGCTCAGAAGTTTCACATCAGCCTGGGCAACATGGCAAAACTCTGTCTCTACAAAAAATACAAAAATTGGCCAGGCATGCTGGTACGCGCCTGTAGTCCCAGCTGTTCAGGAGGCTGAGCTGGGAGGATCGATTGAGCCAGGGAGGCAGAGGTTGTAGTGAGCTGAGATCCCTTTCCTATACTCCAGGCTGGGTAACAGAGTGAGATCCTGACTCAAAACAAAAACAAAAACCAAAGAAACCTAAATGATCCAAACTCCAGAAAGTGCCAAGTCTTTCATAAGAGAGGAGAGACCCCACGGCTGTTGTTATTCCTAGTTGAACTATGGTAGGAAGAGGAATACTATAGGGGGAGAAAAGAGAAACCTGCTGAAATTTAACAAAAATTTCACACCCCTTTGGAGGCTGGTTTGACATTAGAACCTAGAGGACCCAAATCCACAGAGGAAGGCTTCCCATCAATCTTACCCCTTAGATGAAAACCAGGTACAGGAAAGTATAGTACGCTGAAGGTGTGGATAACAGAAGGAAAGCTGAGAGAGCTTGACCTTCTCCCAAGGGCAAAATACTCTTTAAAAATGAAAAGGGAGGCAGGATTGCTGTGAAAACCAGCAGAGACACTCTTGGAAGCTAACTGGGGTCAGAAATACTAAGGGGGAGGCCAGGTACAGTAGTTCACGCCAGCACTGTGGGAAGCCAAGGAACCCATCCCCTAGGCACTGCGGGCATTCCTCTACAAAAGGGCAGGGCACACATGAGAGCTGAGAAAAATATGCTCCTGTCCCCTAGCCCACTGATTAAAAAAAAATCCTGGCAGCAAGGCAATAAAGCAGGGAGAGAGCTCCAACACTGATAAAAGCTGGTGGCTTAGCTATGAAGCAAAGTCAGATCTCCTCTGGAATCTTGGCAATGACCCAAACTTAGGCCCTGCTGAGATGAGAATTCTGATTCTACCTTCATTCAAAATATTTGAAGCTAGAGGCAAAGTAAATCAAACTAAACTAAAACTGCAATGAAGCCCCAATCTAGAATTCATATACATCAGATTGATTGAGCCACCATTCAAGAGGCCTGAAAACAAAAAACAAAACAAACAAAAACAAAGGGCATGCCCTGTTTTGAAAGTAAATATTCCGTTTCTCTTTTTTGTTTGTTTTTTGGTCTTTTTTCAACATAAAATGTCCATCACCCAATCAAATATACAAGATGTGCAAAAGCACAAAATAAGATTCATGGTAAGGGAGAGGGAGAGCTCAATAGAAGCAGAACTAGAAAAGACCTAGATGTTGAATTATCAGTTTGAATCTTTAAAATAACTGATTAAAAATAAAAGAAAAAGAAAAACCATGAAATAACTGATTAAAATGCTAAAAAGTAGAGTGGAAAATGTGGAAAACATGCATGAATAGGAAATTTCAGCAGAAAATGGTAACTATATAAATATAATGAAATACTAGAAATAAAAATATCAGAAATGAAGAATTTGGTGCAACTATGTATCCATAAATAACTAAAAATAAAAATTTTTAAATGGAGAATTCTTATTGAATTGGAAAGCATGAAAAAACTTAAAGACGGTTAAATGGAAAGTATCCAAACTGAAAACAGAAAGAAAAAAGGGCAGAGAAAAAATCATCTGAGATCTGTAGGTTTATATCAAGTCATCTAATATACATGTAACTGGAATCTCCCAAGACAGTATGAGACAAGAGAAAAATGTAAACAATGGCCAAGAAAGATCCAGTATTAATGAAAGACATCAACACGGATCCAAGAAGTTCAGTAAACGCTATACAAAGAAAAACACCTAGACATATCCTAGTCAACCTGCTAAAAATTAAATATAATGTACAGATGCAGCCACTGAGAACAACCGTACATTACAGACAAGGAAATAAAAGTTCAAATGATGAATGACTTCTCACCAGAAACAAATGAGGCCTGAGTACAAAAAGATAACTTCTTTAAAGTACTAAAAGAAGAAATAAAAGGTCAACATAGAATCCTATATCCAACTAAAATACCCCTCAAAAATAAAAGTAAGGACATTCTCTGATAGACAAAAGCTGAGAGAACTCATCTCTATTAAAAACTGCGATAAGGCCGGGCGCAGTGGCTCACGTCTGTAATACCAGCACTTTGTGAGGCCAAGGCAGGCGGATCACCTGAGGTCAGGTGTTTGAGACCAGCCTGGCCAACATGGTGAAACCCCGTCTCTACTAAAAATAGAGAAGTTACCTGGGTGTGGTGACATGTGCCTATAATCCCAGCTACTCAGGAGGCTGAGACAGGAGAATTGCTTCAACCTGGGAGGCAGAGGTTGCAGATCACACCACTGCACCCTAGCCTGGGCGACAGAGCGAGACTCTGTCTCAAAAACAAAACCAAACAAACAAAAAACAGAAAAAAAAACAAAAAACACTGCAATAGGCTGGGCACAGTGTCTCAGGCCTGTAATGCCAACACTTTGGGAGAGTAACGCAAGAGAATCACTTGAGCCTAGGTGTTCCAGATCAATCTGGGCAGCATAGCAAGACTCCATGTCTACAAAAAATTTTTAAAAAATTAGCCGGGTGTGGTGCCATGTGCCTACGGTACCAGCTACTCAGAAGGCAGAGGTGGGAGGATTGCTTGAATCTGGGAGGTCGAGGCTGCAGTGAGCCATGATCACGCCAGTGCACTCCAGCGTGGGTGAGAGGGCAAGACCCTTCTCAAAAAAACAAAACAAAACAAACTTCAATATAAGAATGCTAAAAGAAATTCTTCAGAATAAGGGAATTTATGTCAGATGGAAAATTAGATTTGCTGGAAAATATGAAGAGCAATAATAATGAGGTATTGGGTTTATAGCATATATAAGTAAAATATAAAATAAGAGAACAGAGGTATATTGTAATTTCTAGTGTTGTACTGTCCAATACAGTGGCTACTAGCCATAGTAGCTACTTAAATTTATTAAAATTAAATAAAATTAAAAATCTAGTTACACTGGCCACATCCAAGCGTTCAATAACCACCCCTTACCTACCATATTGTACAACTCAGATACAGAATATTTCTATCATCACAGAAAATTCTACTGGACAATTATTCTAGTGACCACTAAACCACACACACACACACACACACACACACACACACACACACGAGTAGGAAGAGGGTGGAGAGAGAGAGAGAGAGAGAGAGAAAGAAATCGCAAAATAGCAAATACTTTAGGCTTCGCAGACCACATATGGTCTCTGACTCCTTCTTCTATTTCCTCTTCCTTTTCTTCTCCTCCTTCTTTATACAACCTTTCAAAATGTAAACAATTATTAGGTTGAAGATTGTATAAAAATAGTCCATGGGGGCCAGGCATGGTGGCTCATCTGTAATCCAAGCACTTTGGGAGGCCAAGGTGGAAGAATTGCTTGAGCCCAGGACTTTGAGATCAGCCTCAGCAACAAAGTGAGACTCCATCTCTACAAAAAATTAAAAAATTACTAGGTGTGGTGGCACACACCTGTGGTCCCAGCTATTCAGGAGGCTGAGGCAGGATGATCCCTGGAGCCCAGAAAGTTGAGGCTGCAGTGAGCCATGTTCATGCCACCACACTCCAGCCTGGGTGAGAGAGACCCTGTCTCAAAACAAAAACAAAACAGTCCATGGGAGCCAAGTGTGGTGGCTCATACCGCTAATCCCAGCACTTTGGGAGGCCAAGGCAGGAGGAGTGCTTGAGGCCAGGAGTTTGAAACCACCATGGGCAACACGGCAAGACCTACAAAAAATTTCTTAAATTTGCCTGGTGTGGTGACATGCATCTGTAGTCCTAGCTACTCAGGAGGCTGAGGCAGGAGGGTAATTGAGTCCAGGAACTCCAAGGCTGCAGTGAGCTGTGATTGTGTCATTGCACTCCAGCCTGGCAGCCTGAGTAAGAGAGTAAGACTCTGTCTATAAAACAATAAAACTGTTCATGGGCTGGATGTGGCCCATGGACCACAGTTTGCCAACCCCTAAACATATCACCTTAACAAAAATGAGAAATACATAATAATCTTATTAGAAGCTAAAAAAGCATCTCACAAAATTTAACAACGCTTCCTAATAAAAATTCTCAACAAATTAGGAATAGAAAGAACATTCTTTGGGCTGGTTTATGAAAAACTTACAGTTAACATTATACTTAGTGATGAAACATTAAAACCTTTATCCCTAAGATTGAGAGGAAAAGGCAAGGTGCCTGCTCTCACCACATGTTAAACATTGCACTAGGTATTGTAGCCAGTCAAGAAAGGCAAAAAAAAAAAAGGAAAAAAGGAATAAAAACCAGAAAAGAAGTAAAAATGTTATTTGCAAGCCAGGCGCGGTGGCTGCCTGTAATCCCAGCACTTTGGGAGCGCAAGGCAGGCAGATCATCTGAGGTCAGGAGTTTGAGACCAGCCTGACCAACATGGAGAAACCCCGTCTCTATAAAAAAAAAAATGTTAAAAAAAAAGTTATTTGCAGACTACACTGTTGTATATGTATTTAATACAAAACTGTATGGAATCTACAATAACTATTTCTAGAACTAATAAATGAATTTAGCAAGGTGGCAAGATTCAAGATCAGCATACAAAAATCAGCCAGGCACAGTCGCACATACCTAAAGTCCCAGCTACTTGGGTGGCTGAGGCAGGAGAATCCCTTTAGTTCAGGAGTTTGAGACCAACCTGGGCAACACAGAGAGACCCATCTCTAAAAAAACAAACCAAACATCAATTGTATTTCTAGATACCAGCAACAAACAACTTAAAACGAAAATTAAAAATATTAAAAAATCAAATGCCTAAGAAAAAGTCTAATGTAAGATATGCAAGTCTTACGTAAGGAAGCTATAAAACACTGCTGAGAAAAAAATTTTAAACCTAAATAAATGACACGACATAATATGTTTATGGATTAACTGACTCAATACTATTAAAATGTTGATTCTAAATTGACCTATACATGCAACAAAAACCCAGATCAAGATTCTAGCAGGTTTTTTGTTTTGTTTTGTTTTTTAAGACAGGGTCTTGCTGTCACCCAAGCTGGAATGCAGTGGCATGAACACAGTTCACCCAGCACAGCTAAGTTTGAAAAACAAGATGAGCTAATTCTAAAACTTTTATGACAATCCAAAGAATTGAGAATAACCAAAGCAATACTGAAAAAGAACAAAAGTGAAGGATTTACTAATTTCAAGACTTACTAGAAAGCTTCAATAATCCAAAGTGTGGTACTGATGTAAGGACAGACAAATAGATTGATGGACCAGAACAGAAAATGTAGACATACACACACATGATCAATTTTTAACCAAGATACCAAGTCGATCTAATGGGTAGAGAAATTTTTTAAAAAATAAATGTTGCTGGAACAACTGTATATCCATGTTGAAAAAAACCAGGCCAGGCATGGTGGCTCACGCCTGTAATCCCAGCACTTTGGCAGGCCAAGGTGGGCAGATCACCAGAGGTTGGGAGTTTGAGATCAGCCTGACCAACATGGAGAAACACCATCTCTACTAAAAATACAAAATTAGCTGGGCGTGGTGGTGCATGCCTGTAATCCCAGCTACTGGGGAGGCTGAGGCAGGAGAATCGCTTAAACCCAGGAGGCGGAGGTTGCGGTGAGCCGAGATCACGCCATTGCACTCCAGCCTGGGCAACAAGAGCAAAACTTTGTCTCAAAAAAAAAAAAAAAGAAAAAGAAAAAACCAAACCTCATTCTGTTCACAGAAATTAATTTGAGATGGATCACAGACCTAAACATAAAATCCCTAAAAATCCCTAAACCACCACAACACTTGTAGAAGAAAGTATGCTCTTTGTGACTTTGAGGTCATAAAACCATAAAATAAAAAACTGATAAACTGGATTTTATAAAAAAATTTTGTTCATTGTAAGATCCCAATAAGAAAGCGAATACACAAATCAGTTTTTAAAAAATTCATAGCATATCTATCCACCAAAGGATTTGTATCCAGAATACAAAGAATAATACCTACAATAAAGACACCCAACTTTAAAATGAGAAAAGACATGAAAGACACTTCATGAAAGATATACAAAGGAAAAATATGCATATGAAAAAGTGCTCAACATCATTAATCATCAGGGAAATGTAATGTAAATTAAAATCAGTTATTTCACATGTGCTAAAATGGCTAATATTAAAAACACTGACAATGTAAATGTTGACAGATGTGTGAAGCAACTGGAACTCTCATACGTCATTGATGAGAGTACAAAATGGTAAAACCACTTTGGAGAACAAGAGGGCAGTTTCTTATAAACATACACTTACCATATGACCTAGTAATTTTCTACTTATTTTTCCAAGAGAAATGAAAACATATATCCACAAAAAACAAAAACAAAAGGCTGTGTAAGAATCTCCATAGCATCCGTATTCATAACTGCCCCCAACTGGAAACAACCTAAAAGTCCTTCAATGGGAGAATGAATAAATTGTGGTATATTTAGAATGAAATAATACTCAACAATAAAGAACAATGTCCTGATATATACAATGTGGATGTCTTTAAAGCATTATCCGTGAAAGGAACCAGATGCAAAAGAATACATTATTATATAATTCAATTTATATGAAGTCCAAAAGCAGGTAAAACAAATCTTTTTTTAAGACAGGGTTTCACCATGTTGGCCAGGCTGGTCTTGAACTCCTGACTTTGCAATCTGTCTGCCTTAGCCACCCGAAGTGCTGGGAGTACAGGCGTGAGCCACTACGCCCGGCTAAAACAAATCTTTAGTGATAAAAATCAGGAAGTGATCACTGGAGTGGGGAGGTGCTCAGGGATGATTTAAAGGTACTTGAGAACTTTCTGGGTTAATTGTAATGTTTTATGTCTTCTTTTGGTAGTTATTACACAGATGTATACGAGTGTCAAAACATCAAACAATACTTAAGATGTGTGCATTTGGTAATAATATTAATTTCTATATATCAATTTAAAATAAAGGTAAGTAGTGGATTCCTATTTCAGGAGTGTTTGTCTCCAACTCTTTACTGGCCTATTATCTGTTTGCTTCAATGAGATATTTGGGCTCCAATCTGTTCAGGGCCACGTTATGGAATTTATCTTAAAGGGCACACAATCCAGTGTCCCAGAGATAGCATTTAGAATCTGTGAAGCAATTTTGTGGAAACAACAGTCATTTATTTCCATTGGTTAGTGAGTAGCCATTTGACCATTGTAAGGCACTGACTTTACAAGAAATTCCTTAAAAGTACAATACTTAACCTCCTTTACTGCAAGCTAGTCAAAATGATGGAGTAAAATTAATTATTCAGAGCCATGCAGAACACTATTACCTTTCATTAACCCCATTCTCTATCATTTGCTGACCTGACCTTTACAACACTCCAAATTAGTACTAGGATTTTTGGATACAAAATCATTTCCGGTCCACAGCAGACTTCTTTTCCAAAGCAAGTAGACACTCAGATCATTCTTCCCTATTAGAAAACTCTTTAATGTTTTCCCTAGTTAGATAGAAATAAACCACAAGTCTGGGTATGTGGCAGGAATTTATTAACAAGCAAACAACTTTGTTCATACCAGGAAGACCAGCAATTAGATTATAAATGACTTGAGAGCAAGTGCAAGAACTTAACAATTTTAGAGCATTCCATTAGAATGTCTATTTGCCCAAGAAGGACCACAAGAAGTGCTCTACAAATGCTGGTTATTTTATGCTGTACTTCCTCTGAGAAAATGATGTGACATACAGAGGTGGGAGTACACATGGCAAGGGAGGCTCCTTGTAAGACAAAACTGGGAAATTCAAGTAATGGTGTTTTTGGATAGGATCCCTAAGAAAACTTAGGACAAAATCCTGCTGTGTGTGTGTGTTTACTCAGTCCTCAGGAATCCCACTTGGCCAACTGACTCGAGAGAGCTACAGCCTCACTGCACAAGCCTCAGATTCATAATCCTAAGAACAGCCATTTAGTGTGCACTGAACTGGCTTATAGGGCACTACTCTGTTGTTATGCAGAAACAAATTTTAGCTAACAGAAGGAAATTGGAAATCTATAGAAACATGTTTGTAGCCTAAGGAGCTTACTGGGGGATAAACTGTCTACTATAAAGAGCTAGTTTTGTATTTCTTTTTGAGATGGAGTCTCACTCTATCGCCCAGGCTGGACTGAAGTGGTGCGATCTTGGCTCACTGCAACCTCTACCCCCCGGGTTTAAGTGATTCTCCTGCCTCAGCCCCCTAAGTAGCTGGGACTACAGGCACGCACCACCATGCCCAGCTAATTTTTGTATTTTTAGTACAGATGAGGTTTTATTATGTTGGCCAGGCTGGTTGCGAACTCCTGACCTTGTGATCCGCCCTCCTCGGCCTCCCAAAGTGCTGGGATTATAAGTGTGAGCCACCACGTCCAGCCTTGTTTTATTTCTATAATCGCCCCCCAAATTCTCACTCTGAAAGAAACTTGAATACTTCATGGCTAAAGGCAGGTGACTTGGTGTAAATACCAAACCTTTAAACATGTGTAATCAGTAAAGAGGGTTTTACAGATGCCAAATAAGACATAAACGGTTACTGAGGAAATATTATGTATATAAAGCCAATGTCAGCTGGGCATGTGGCATGCACCTACAGTCTCAGGTCTCAAGAGGCTGAGGCAGGAGGATGGCTTCAGTCCTGGAGTTCATGGGAGTAGCGCACCCTAATTGTGCCTGTGAATAGCCATTATACTCCAGCCTTGGCAACACAGACCCCATCTCTAAAAAAAAATAGTAATTTTTAAGAAAAGCCAACGTCATCAGATCAAAATAAGTAAGGTTGGACTTCTGGAAAGTGTTTGGAAATGCAGGGCTGGCTTCCTTAACTCATTAAAATGCTAGGGTGGCTCTCAAATGTGAGAAAAAAGGCATACTTTG
The DNA here is from genome assembly GCA_963573385.1 of Cacajao melanocephalus. Classification (NCBI taxonomy): domain Eukaryota; kingdom Metazoa; phylum Chordata; class Mammalia; order Primates; family Pitheciidae; genus Cacajao; species Cacajao melanocephalus. The sequence continues at coordinate 20,371 of CAUYLG010038432.1, forward strand.
GGTACTTCTTAACAGTGGATCTGAGGTTACCAACAAAAGAGGCATCTGTTTCGAAGGGATGAGTCAAGATAAGAATTGAGTTTCCAGGGCAATCTTAGGTTGAAGTCCCCTAATCAGCCTATATATAATTTTAGCAGGTGCTTTTGGTAAGACTGAGAAGCAGATACAGTGTGATGAAAATGATATACTGGTCAAGTAGCCTCTGCTCTTAACTGGTTGAGTGGCCTTGGGCAATCCACTGAGTCTGTAGAATCAAGGTTAAGAACTTCAGACAAACCAACAGACCTTGTGTTCACTGCTGTACCTCCAGTGCCTGGCACTGTGGGTGGTAACAAATAAAACCTAGGTTTGTAACTTCATTCTGACACTAACAGGATGACCTCAGGGAAACTATCCATCTTCTCTGAGTTTCTATTTTCTTATTTATAAAGTTAAAATAGTAACTACATCATAAGATTGAGATGGAAGAGCTAGGAGCAGTGACACCCGCCTATGATCCCAGCTACTCAGGAGGCTGAGGCAGAAGGGTTGCTCAAGTCCAGGAGTTCAAGTCCAGCCTGGCAACGTAGCAAGACTGTCTCTTTAAAAAACAAACGAGATGGACACAAAGCATTTGGTAAATACTCAATAGTCACAATTATCTATCATATGCCATCACATATATCTAAAAAATTAAAATTTCAGGGCATTTAAGTCAAACACAATTTCCATGATGTGAATCCAATTAACTATGATCTCCAAGACCTCCTTCCCATTCCCATAGAGTAAGCTCTCAACATCCACATTTGTATTGATGATCCTGCCCCATGGATCTGATCGGTTCTCTCATGTATCTGAACAGTTAACATGTACTACCTGTAGCTATGGGGTGACTGACAGGAAAAGCAGCAGTAAGAGCTGTAAGAGCAGTAAGAGAATGATGTAAGGATGGCAGACAATCCTACTTCAGGGATCCAAAATGGTTTTCTAGTTCCCAGTCCAATCTCATCCTGCCTTTTGGAGTCTGAGACAGCTCCGTATCCTTATCTTTTGCCCAAGTTAGCACTGGTGTGCTTATTATTTTAACTAGGTTTTGTTTTCACATGTTCTTTGATCCTCACAACATTCCTTTGTAACAGACAACAGCATAATAGAATGAACATACGGAATCAGACAAGCATGGCCCTGTTATACACTAAATGTGTAACTTTGGAGTAAGCTAGTAGTATATGAGTGTCTTTCCTCATAGGGTAACAATGCTTGGAAGATACAGACAAAAGTAAGGCATCTGGCAAAAAGTACTCAACGAATTATAGTTCCTATTAGTATTCCCATTTTACAACAGGGAAAACTATGGCTGAGAAATATCAATATCCTTAATTCTATACCACACTTGGAATAAAAATACAAGATTATCAAAAGAATGAAAGATAGAAGTGAGAAACTTGTGAACTCTAAGCGGAATTGTGAAGACCTGATGCAAATAGCTTAACGACAGTTTTGCTTATAACCACTCAACTTTGCTCAGACTCTATTAATTTACTTTCCCTAGATTTCTCCCCTTTGGTAAGAGAAGGTACTGCCAGTCAACATGGCTGCTTGTCAGTTCTACTTCTTGGTAAGGCTTTTAGTTTTGTGATTTTCTCCAAGGTGGACCACTTACCAGAAAACTGACAAAAAATCAAATTGGGCACTGCACACCAGATCCTGTGGAGGCACCATTCCACAAAACCCATTCAACTAGAGCCTCCAGTGAGGGCCTATTCTGAGCCCATCAATTTCCCTTGAATCATTTTGTCCCTTATGATCTGGAGTTGGTCTCCATTCTCTTGATCAAGGATTGCAACCTAATCTGCACATGAGAATCATTGGAATTAGGGGTGAGAATGGGGAAAGGGCTTTAAAAAACAATGATGCCTATCCAAAGCAATTAAATCATAACCTCCATAAGGTGAGATGCAGACACTAGTATTTTTTAAAGCTTCTCAGTGATTCCAATTCATAGACAAGTTTAAAAATCACTGGTCTAGGTAATGTCAGATGGACAGTGGCATTAAGTTGCAACCCAAGACTAATAGAAGCTGGGGGAAAAAATGCCCATGGCCGGTTTTTCTTTGGCCCACATTTAATTGAGACAATTCACATGAAGTCTGGATTTCACAGGCTCCTCTCAGAGCCCATCTAGTCCAGGGTAGCCTATTTCTAAAATATTTACTTGGCTCTTGTTGACATTTCAGTTTGAGACTCCTGGATTACTTGAGACCCCTGAATTACTATGGTAGTAAGGTTGTTGTGGCATTGATAGGACTGCTACGTATCAATGTGGGACTGATTTACAAACTCTAACTGGCTCCTACCCTGAAAATGGTCCTAACTAAGCTTATCTGTGGCCCTGAATAAATGATAGCCTGAAAATTGCTTTTCACATGAATCTCGTATTATTTTTCCCATCTTAAATGCTACTGCCTAGAGGTCAATAGTTGCCTTAAAAATTGGACCAAACTTCAAAAAAAGCAAAAAATAAAAATCCAAAAGTTGTCTTAATGTTTACTCCACTGGTAGGCACCATTTGATTGATATCCAATTGCGTATTTCTGAGATGGCTATTTCATCTTGGGTAACTACAGAAGCAACATCCTTAAAATAAACCAGATATAACCAACTTTATCCCCAAAGATACATGAAAAATCTGAGGGGTTCACACATTTTCCTGTTTTTGAAGGAACCAAAATTTTCTCATAAAACTCACTGCTTATTATCTTTTTAAAGCCTCAAAAGGTCACAAGGATAAATGCTGAAATCCAATGGATATGGGATGTTCTGTGCATCTTTAGTTATCAGTTACAAAACAAATCCTGTTAACAATTTCCAGCACACTATCCAAAATTCTTTACATTGGAAATTCATTTGAATAAACCAACAACTGCAAATTACTTGGGCACTATTTAGCAAATCATACTAAGCCATTTATTCTCAACTACCACGTGACAGTCTTCACATGAGGACTGCCTACCTTAATCTGCAAGATGAGAAGGGCTACTCTTCTATCCATGGGTGGTTTTTAACAATTAGGCAAAATACAGGGCGTTAGTTGTGAACTGCCAACAACAAATAAAAGATCAGAGATAGTATAGCGCAACCTCTAACAGTAGCAGTGATAGGCATTTGTATAGTCTTTAATGTGGTTTAAAAGTACAATATAGTTAAGAACTACCTTCCCTGGTACAGAATACTAGATCATTCTGAAACCAGAACAAGAAAATATGATACAAAGAGGTAGTATGATGTTAAGTTTCAGGTATAAGACACTGAAAATTTGAGTGAGTTATTTAACCTCAGTGAACCTTAATCTACCTCCTTTATAAAAAAGGGCAATTTCTTCTCCACTTGTTTTAGACAGTAAGTTGAAGTGCTTTGAAGAGGAAAGTGATAAACTCTCATAATTAAAGATCCAAATAAGAGTAAATTAAATTGTCCTAAAACCTGGACTTGGCCAGAGTATCAATGACAAACTATCTCCAACTTTGGGACCTTCTTTAAGAAAACTCTCCCTTCATCCCTATGTAAAGTATCAGCTTAAGAGCGCTAAAATGAAAGTAATGTGAAGGAATCTTGAGGTTAGCTAAGAATGACTTTTAAAGTATTTTCTTTAAAAAAGTGGCATTCAAAGAGCTATTGAGCATTTTTGTATCATGTTACAACACAAACAACAATTTAAATTCAACTTTCGAGATGCAGAAATTGAAAGCTTTCAGAAAATGCTCTGAAAGCTTCATTAACCAAGTTAAATGTTGGGGGAATGGGCTCATTCACAGTTCCCCGCAAAGAAACTGAACCAAATTTTGACATTTTATATTAAGTGGGAACAGTGAATAAGGCACATAACACAGGTGGCTACTAGCCACCTTTAGCCATTTTTTAACTACAAAAATAAACATAAGTAACTAATGGAATAACAAAATAAACGTTTATTTTATTAGAATTAGGAATGTTCTTTCCCTCTGGGCAACCTGAACAGTCCAGTTACAATGAAATCTAAGAACAGTTATTTCCACAGCACAGGGTGCTCTATGCACAAAATTACAGGGTTAGGAGCATTTAATCAATTTACCAATCTGATTGTCTCACCAACCCACCCCATCCCATCCCCCAAGTGCTCTATTACCGGGATTTGTAGCTAAAAGAATTTGTTACATTAACTCCTTTTCTCTCTTGTATTAAATTTCAGTTCTTAATCATGGTTGAACCACATTATTACACTGCAGATTCAACCATTTCAAATGAAGTCAGCCAGTCTTGGATCTGTTGCATGTGTGTATGTATACACGTGTATTTAATATATTTATTTAAACACACATAAAACACATACAATCTGGGTTGCGGCAAATTACAGATAATTTAGAGTCTGATGATATTATGTGCTACTCAATTTTACCACTATGGTTTGTATCCTGAGCTTTGGATCAAAATTTTATTTGAAGTCACTGAAAGTCCATCTGCTGCTCAATGAATTGTTCAAATGAAGCATGCACTTTTCAAGAGACAATGAAACTGACCTCAAGACATGGAGACCTTGGTGCTTACTGTGAATAGGGCCCTCTGATAAAAAGACTTATGTAGGTGAAACAGCAAAGTTGTCATAACAATACGGCTTGCTTATCCCAGCTGGGGGCAATGAAGTTACTAACAACATAAGCAATTCACTCTGGGAATTCTGTCAAATATGATATCTGTTAAAAGCTTGGAAGTAGAAAGGGCCAGTTCATCTTGATCCATACAAATTAGAGAATGCACCCATAACTGCAATACCCTCAGTTAGTATGCCAACACTGAAACTAGAAAGCATCTCTAAAAAGCCTTCACTGGTGAAGACTGGTATTACGAAGTGCACACACAATTTTTGGATATTTGTTGCAACAGGAACACATAGAGGATTTATGACACTCAAACCTAGATACTGCAAAGTTAACTGGTAAGTTTGTTTTTTTTAAACACCACACATACACAAAGCGTTTTAAGGGAGCCACATATATCTATATAGCAACTCTGACTGCTTTTCAAAGTTACCAGGGAAAGGAACTTACTCAGGCTTTCTTTAAAAAAATCTCCATAGTTTTAATGTATGTCTTTTTAAGTAAGATCAATGCTGTCATTTGAAGTAAAATAATGTCAAATGGATAATGAGGGAAGAAGGGAGGCAGATGAGAATATGGAAGAAAGCAGACACTGAGTTCAGATTTGCACCTGAGGTGGCAAGGGAGGGAAAGAGAAAAGATACAGGTAAAGTTGATCCTAAAGCAACAAGTGGTTTAAGGAAGCAGCATAATATACTCAGCAAACATTCACTGATTTCTGATGGGAAAAGAACAGTTGCCAGTACATCTCTTGTAACAACCTTTTCTAAAAGGAAAAGTAGGGTTTGATTCAGCAAAGCCTAACTTAGGCAAAAGGCCAGAGGAAAGTGAACCTACTTCCCAATGGAGTAATAGGATGTACAATGTAAGAGCAGACAAAGCTGCCCTCACAAATGGTAAACACTCCCTAGGCACAGGACATTTAAAGGAAGACAAAGAGGTCCTCAGCCTCAACTGGTTATTTCATACTTAGACCTCTTAATCTAGTTGCCTAGTTCACTCTGCACTCCCGTATAAAACTGACAGATTTACGAATGCTGACCTATTGAAAAATACCACAGCCAGAATGGCCTAAACAGGTATATCATTAATAAAACCACCACCATCCTTTACTTTTAACATAGCTCTTAGTAGAAATTTCATAAAAATGGACATCACAGCTAAAATGCATTATTAATTCTCCTATCTGCTGACAATAAAAAAGCAGCAAACTCAGTGATTTCTATTTAAATGCACTAGATGGGAATATCATGTTCTAGGGGTGTTTGCCTTCAAACCGAACCCACAGCAATACACACAAGCAATTTCAGTATCCGCCATTTTAAATTCACAATCTGAGACTAAATGAATGGCTATTTATATTTAAAGCAAAACATTCTCTTTGACACCCTAATTTAGAGAAGGGGTGACAGATGAGCCACAACTAAAATCTGAAAAGGCTCAAAGCAGCAATTAAGAGAAAACCGAAAAGGAAAAGAAATTTTAAAATGCTTCCATTGGATGTGACAGGGAACTCAGGAAGCCTAGAGCTGTGTGCAAAACATGGGCACACAAAGGCTTGGGTAGAGGCGTGATGCCATGAGGGGAGATTCGGTTGGGAACAGGTTAATTCATGAACTATAGCAACAAAACTCCCTGCTGTAGCCCTTAATCAGGTCATGGCATTTAGTCAGAGCTTGACCTCCCTTGTCCCTGATCAAGAGCAGGAATTCAAGGCATGAGGCCCATGGCCAGCAACAGACATACCGAAACCAGAAAGGGCAAAGTAACCTCAGCAAAGTGAAAGAGCTCTAGATAGGTCTTCCAGAGGTGCTAAACCAACACACCTTTTATCCCAACCCCAACCCTGGAAAGATAAGCAAACTGAAAGAAAATGCACAGCAAATAGACATAATCTTGAAGATTTTTAAAGAATAAATATTTTTTTTTGTAATTAAACATTATGCAAACACGTGCCACGCTTGCTTTGTCCATGCATATGCACTATATACAATTTTGAAAAATACTGTGTTGTCCTCTTGTTTTAAAAGTCTTATACAAAGTTTTTATGTTTTTTGTTTGTTGAATCCTCTTGCTGCCTACCCCTTCCCCATCCCAAGATTTTCTTTACAAGGAACTAAGCATCATTCACTCATGACCTTGGGGTATGAGAGAAAGAGAGTCAGTCTGTGTGTGGGTGTATTTGTATGTGTAGGGGAGGAAGGGGAAGAGGTCCTTTACCAAAGTACAACAAAATGGCTGGTCTGAACATGAAAAGCAGTGTCAAGGAGCTGTTTGAAATTTTAACTGTACTACACTCAAGGAAAAGAAAAAGAAAAAAGGAGTCAGCTTTGAGAATGAAGCTACGTTACAAGTTAAAGTTGGAGGGCTTTTAGTGTGTCTGTCACACTTTTGTTGGCGGCCTAGAATACTGTTGTACAATGGTTTATCTACCTTTTTTATTACAATATAATTTACTTAAACTTTCCGTTAACAAAACAATTCTGGTACTACAGACCAGTGGTGTCAGAATAGGCTTAGTGCCTCCTTGTTTGTGTTTGTTTTAATTGCATGACCACTCTAGATGGTAAAGTTTTCAGAGTTCATTTTATGCAGGGCCATTCTCAGTCCTCAATGTACTCCCACAGATCTTTTTCATAGCCTTCATGCACATGCTGTAACAAAACCCTTCGTCGACTCTCACAGTATCTGTAATCAAAGAGAAAAAAAAAACTTGTCAGCCTCTAATAATAAAAAAAGAGGCATTTACTTACTTTTTAAGGCATCCCTATCATTTATCCAGACTCAGAACTAAGTACCTATTTTTAATTTTAATAGGCACATGTTCGGGTCTAGATGTACAGAGACATCAAGCTGCTTCTAACATTAAAACGTATTTTCTGAAAGCCAGAATTCCATGGAAATTAATTTTAAAGCAGTAAGGTGTTACAAGTTCTGATGGACCTTAGAAATCATAATTCAATACCACAGTTCTGCAGATAAACAGATTCAGAAATAATTTCATGGGTTATTTATTCACGTCCTTAATATCTTTGTTAACAGTAAAAGTACTATAAACACACTATAGAAGCTAAAATTGGCTAAGAGAAGGGAAAATACTGGTTAGGACTAAATGTCCAAGTCTTCCAAACTCCCCAAGTTTCCTACTACTTTCAAAAGATACTAGCATTTGCCACTTTGGGGAAAAGAGCTTCATGTTGAGAAATCAAACATTTTGCATATTTAGCTTAATAGGTGGCACATCTTGAAAAATCATCTATTCCTAGGACAAAGTAAACATCTCCTTAGATACATATTTTTAAAAATCTAATAAAAACTCTAAAAAGTAAGTTTCCATAGCTCATTTGTGCATAGCCATGACCCATACATAGGATTTGCAAGCTAAGACCAACATCCAATTCTCACTCCCATCCTGAAGGCCATTTGCCTTTTTTGGGTTATTTCTTCCTTGCAAGGTAGCAACTAAATAATTGAACAGAAGCATAATTAACCAGTAGAATAAATGGGCGAGTTACTCCTCTATGCTTCACCAGTACCACTACCTGCAATTCAGTGCCCAATAGACAGAAGCAATCTGTGAGAAACATGGCAGCTGCTCAGTTGCTGGATATGCTAAACCCGGTTTCACTATCACTGAACTTCACCACTAAGGCATACATACTAGATCACCACCAGTACAGAGTTTCACTCAACAGCCTAAAAAGAAAATTACCTAGGCCGGGCGCGGTGGCTCAAGCCTGTAATCGTGGCACTTTGGGAGGCCGAGGTGGGTAGATCACCTGGGGTCAGGAGTGCAAGACCAGCCTGGCCATCATGGTGAAACCCTATCTTAAAAAAAAAAAAAAGAAAGAAAATTACCTGTACTTGTCTTGTACTTTCTGTTTTATATCCTGCAGAGAATCTTGGGAAATATCTCGTTCAAGGTAGCCCGAGAGCACCTCTGTGGCATTCTCTAGATCTGCTTGGTTATTCTGTAAAAAGAAAAATACAAAGTAAATTTTGGCTTCAAAATAAAGCTAAAAGAGAAACCATCTTTACTGTTTTGTTGACTACAGACTGCTCTCAACACTGACTCCCTAATTTTCACAGGTGGTTTAACTGCACCTGTTAAGCTCTATGGCTTTCATCTCTAATAACTTGTTTGTTGTTTTCCAGAACATTTTTTTTTAAATGTTAAAAGAACTAAAGATTTCACCCATTACTTTTGGAAGAATACTGAAGACCATTTGAAAAGATTTAAAATGTCTTTTGGACTCTTCTAGTTCTAAGAGCTGCTCTTTGCTAAAAACTCAAAGGGAAACTTGAGAAAAAATAGAAACCTATTATTGCTTATATACCTATTTCTTGTAAGAGAACACTGTATGGAAGATTCAAATTGTATCATCCTTTACTACTATGGCTGGTTTTGCACGTTACCCAACTAAAGTTCTGTCTGCTAGTCAGTCTTATTGTCTAGTCATATATAGAGATCAATGTTTTATGCATCAATTTTAAATGAGCATCTTTACTTGAGAAACCTTTACTGCTAAAAGCTATCTTTTTAGTCATTACTTCTCCACCAAAGATGACCACCACATTTACTTCTAATATTGCAGGGTCAGTTTTGCCTGAATAAAGGCTTTACTGGAGAACTTAGGATATTCCACGTGCTGTATAGCAATTAACACAAATTGTCTCACTTAAACCCAATAACAACCTAGAAAGGTACTATCCTCACTTTAAAACGGAGAAATGAGAGGTTAGGTAATTTGCTCCAAATCAGCAAAACTAAAATATAAAAAAGTGAAGATTAAAATCTAGGGCTGACTCCAGAACCTGCATAATCACTAGCTGACTAAACCACATCGATCTGAATATAATTTAGGACAAGAAATAGAAATTTCTTGTGTCTTTGTAATAAATACATTCATTTTACCTACATTTTCTGAATAAACAAGAACAATGAAAACTCTCTATCTTATGTATGAAAGACCAGGTAGTCCTACGATACAAAGGGGGCTTTTTCCTCACCCAGGAACTATTCTTACCTCAAAGATAATGGACTGGTTATTCTTTTTGAGGTAGAAAGCGAAGACATAAGTGTACATGAGTGTGGCACGACACTGGCAGAGGACATCAACTGCTTTCTTCAGGAATTGCACCTCAATCCAGGACATGTTGTGCTGTTGCATCTCCTCCATTTTCTGTTTCACCTGAGCATATAGTTTGTGCTCAAAACGCAGACTCTGCATGTGGTTCATATAGCGATTACAGTAGAACAGGTACCTCTGCAGGGCTGCCCTAGATCGCTGTCCCATTAAGAAAAATTGGGTGATATAATTATAACATATAAACTGTACACAAAAACTGGCATCAATTAAAACCACAATGTGGTATCACTTCACACCTGTTAGAATGGTTTTTATGAAAAAGATGAAAGTTAAGTCTTGGCAAAGATGAAGAAAGAGGGAAACTCTTGATACACTGTTGACAGGAATTTGAATTAGTATAGCCATTATGGAAAATGGTATGGGGAGGTTCCTCAAAAACTAAAAACAAAACTACCACAGAATCCAGCAATCCCTCTACTGGGTATACTATGAAAAGGAACTGAAATCAGTATGTCAAAGGGATCTCTGTACTCTCATGTTCACTGCAGCATTATTCACAATAGCCAAGACACGGAATCCATCTAAGTGTCCATCAATGGATGAACAGAGAAAGAAAACGTCATATATGTACACACACACATACTTAAATATTATTCAGCCTCAAAAAAGGAGATTGTTATTTTTAACAACATGGATGAACCTGGAGGACATTACACTAAATGAAATAATCCAGGCACAGAAAAGAAATATTACATGATCTTGCTTATATGTAGAAACTACAAAAGTTGAACTGATAGACATACAGAGTATAATGATGGTTACCAAAGGCTTAGGGGAATAAAAAGGTAGGAATGGGGAGTTGGTGACCAAAGGGTACAAGTTTCAGATAGACTGGAGGAATAAGTTTTGAGATTTATTGCATAGCAGGGTGAATATAGCCAATAATAATAATATGTATTTCAAAGTAAGTATTATTTCAAATGTCTCATCATAAAAACGTTAAGGCAAGGCAATATGATAATCAGTTTGATTTAATCATTCCACTGTTTACATATTTCAAAACATTCCACTGTACTCCATAAATGTGTATAATTATGATTTGTCCATTAAAAATATTGGTAATTTTAAAAGCTGATTTACTGACAGTATTGTGATTTAGGCTAAAATCAGAAATAGACATCTATTGCTACTTTTGCTATTTAATACTCTTCAGAACTCTTCTATTAATTGTACTTTCCAACACAGTAGCCACAAGCCACACGCTGACTACTTAAATTTAAGAAACTAAAAATTCAGTTCCTCACTGCTCAATAGTCACATGTGGTTAGCAGCTACCAAATTAGACACTGGTGATAAGGAACATTTACATCATTACAAAAATGTTATATTGGGTGGCACTGTTCGACAGTATCCAACAAGATGTAAAACAAGCAAAAAGCAGAGATATTAAGTACAAAACTATAGAGGCAACTACATGCCATATAACTCCTGATATAATACAATATAATCAATTAAGTATTCTGGGTTCCCCCCAACCACTGAGTCTGAATTTGATCAAGTTTCTTGAATTAATCACCAGTTACAGAAAATGCAGGGATAGAAGAACCTATTACATGACACCATGCAGTTGCAACCAGCAAAATCCGTAATGTGGGAAACTCTACAGGACAACATGATCTAGTTTCCTCAACAAAGAAAAAAAAAGCAAGGAGGGGATAAGAGAAGGACCAACAGGTAGAGGAGACTCAACAGATATCAATTAAATCCAACGTATGGACCTATGTGGATCCCAATCTGAACCAACTATAAAAGAAAGTTTAAGATAATTAGGGATATCTGAACAATAGATAGTTGATACCAACAGAGTACCGCTTTAAAACATATACAGTTGACCCTTGAATAACAAAGGATTGAACTGTGAGTCTACTTATATGTGGAGTTTTTCAATAAATATATTGAAATATTTTTTGGAGGTTTGCAACAATTTGAAAACACTTGCAGACAAACCAAAATTAAGAAAAAGTGTTGTCATGAATGCATAAAACATATGTGGTCTATCTTATCATTTACTACCATAAAATATACATAGATCTATTAATAAAAAGTTAGGATTTATCAAAACTTATATACACAAACTCTTACACAGTTGAGAGAAATGTAAACAAATGTAAAGATGCACATGGTCCTCTGGAAAGGACTGTCAATGCTAGAGAAGAGAACATGAAAGTCGGGAAGGAGTGCACCATTGAAGATGTCATCGTTGTTACAGAAAAAGCTGTGATATCATCAAGCCTGATGAAACAAACTCCTGGTAGAGAAAACTGTGTCCAGATGTGCATGACTTCACAGAATCTACAACAGAGCCCAACAAGGAAATCATGAAAGAGATTGCGGCTATGGCAAAAAAAAAAAAAAAAAAAGGTGGGAGGTGAAGGATTAGCTAACAGACAACACACTAGAGGAATTAAAAGACCCCTTGATGGAGATGGGCTGCTTCTAAACCAGTGCCAGATGATGAGGAAGAAGATGCTGAAGAAGCAGTGCCAGAAAATAAACTGACATTCGACAATTTGACAGAGGGGTTCTGATTACTTAAGACTGCTTTGGACTTCCTTATGAATGGACCCTTCTATTAAACTAACGCAAACAGAAGGAGGATTGTTATTATATACAAATATTTTTAGAAAAATGAAAAGACAAAACAGATTATTACATATTTCTGTAAAGTTACAATGAGTGTATCTGCATCTCCTGAATTCCCTTCTACTTCCTCTACCTCTGCAACTTGAGACGGCAAAACCAAGCCCTCCTGTACTTTCCTTCTCAGCCCATTCAACATAAAGACTTTTATGATGATCCACTTTTCTTTTCCTTTTTTTCGATGGAGTCTTGCTCTGTTGCCCAGGCTGGAGTGCAATAGCACAAAGTGAAACCTCTGCCTCCCAGGTTCAAGTGATTCCCTGCCTCAGCCTCCTGAGTAGCTAGGATTACAGATGCCTGTGTCCCAAAGTGGTGCTGGCCAGGCACAGTGGCTCATGCCTGTAATCCCAGCACTTTGGGAGGCCAAGGTAGGCGGATCACCTGAGATTGGGAGTTTGAGACCAGCCTGGCCAGCATGGTGAAACTCCGTCTTTACTAAAAATACAAAAATTAGCCAGGTGTTGTGGCAGACACCTGTAATCCCAGCTACTCAGGAGGCTGGGGCAGAAGAATCACTTGAACCCGGGAAGTGGAGGCTGCAGTAAGCCAAGACCATGCCATTGCACTCCAGCCTGGGCAACAGAGCAAGACTCCATTGCATTTAAAAAAAGAAAGAAAGAATAAGAAAAATAAACACAATTTCGCTTCTTTACAATTTTTTAAAATAATTTTTTTCCTAGCATAGTTCATTGTTAGGAACACAATATAATAAAGCATGTAACATATAAAATATGTGTTAATAGACCATTTATGTTATCGGTAAGGCTTCTGGTCAACAGTAGGCTATTAAAACAGGTAAGTTTTGGGAAAATCAAAAGTGGTATGTGGATTTTCCATTGTGGGGGATGGGGGGGGCTGGTGTCCCTAACCCCTGCACTGTTCAAGGGTCAACTGTAGTAAGAGAGTTCTGTTAAAAGAGTCTGTCTTTAGAGACACATAAAGTATACTGTTATGAAACAAACAATGTATCTAGTTTAGATTTGTTTTGTATTATTATTATACAAATTATTCATGTAAGGCCTCTACCATTATACTATAAATCTCTAGAGGGAACGGACTTTCAGAAAGGTAAAGTATTTCCAGTACCTGATTTGTAGAAAATGATTAATAAATGCTTACTAAATGCAACCACTATCAAAGGAGTTCTTAACAACACACATACGTTATTTCTTTTCTTTTACCTTTACCTCCTCTCTCTCTCCATGTTTTACAGCCTACAAATAACACAGATACTACCTGGCCCTATGGTTGGTCCCTTGCTTAGAAATACTAATTCTGAACCACATAATTAGCTAACCACATAATCCAGCATTACACAACACTGAAACTCTTCAAAAAACCAACACAAGTTGGGTGTGGTGATGCACACCTCAAGTTGCCTCTAGTTCTAGCTACTGGGGAGGAGGAGGCAGGAGGACCACTTGAGCCCAGGAGTTCAAGGCTACAGTGAGCTATGATCATGGCATTACACTCCAGTCTGAGTAACAGAACAAGACCCTCATCTCAAGGAAAAAAATAAAATCACAGCCATGCTATTAAAAGAGAGTCAGGTAGGTATCAAACCAATGCTTATGAACAGGAAAATTATTCCAATCTGAAAATACGTGGAAAATCTGCTTGGCATTTTATCTTCCCGTAAAGTACTAATATTCTCAAGCCTGTCAAATTCCCCAAATGAAATGGAAACCTTCACTTACCATATTGACATGTATGATCCTACGGAACTTGATTTAATCTAAGAATTCTGAAACTGCTTCTCTCTAAAATTCAACATGAAAAAAGAAAACCCGTATCATCACTGCTAATAAGATTTTTATTTTTTATTTATTTATTTTTTTTGAGACAAGGTCTCGCTCTGTTGCTTGGGCTAGAGTGCAGTGGCACAACCATGGCTCACTGAAGTCTTGACTTCCCAGGCCCAAGTGATCCTCCCACCTCAGCTGGTGTGTATCACCATACCTGGCTAATTGTTAAAAAATTTTTTTGTAGAGACAGGGTCTCAGTTTCCCAGTCTGATCTCAAACTGCTGCGCTCAATCCTCCTGCTTCAGCCTCCCAAAGTGCTAGGATTGCAGGCATGAGCCACTGAGCCTGACCAAGACAAATTCTCTAATCAAATGCCAGAATCTGGAATGAGAAATGCAATCAGTGACCTGAAAACCGTTTGGGGAGAAGTCTACGAACTTGACTGCTTAGAACAGGGGTAGGCAAACTCTGGCCTGCATGACAAATCCAGCTGCCTGCCACCTGTCTTTGTAAATCAAACTGTTTTACTTTCTTTGTTGTTTTTTGTTCTGAGATAGGGTTTCCATCATCCAGGCTGAAGCGTGGTGGCGTGATCATGGCTCACTGCAGCCTGGAACTCCTGAGCTCAAGCAATCCTCCCACCTTAGCTCCCAAGTAGCTAAGGCTACAACAAGCACACATCGCCATGCATGGCTAATTTTAAAACTTTTTTTTTTTTGTAGATATGCGAGTCTCATGTTGCTCAGGCTGGCTTCAAGTGATCCTTGGGCATCCCAAAGCACTAGAATTACATGTTTGAGCCATCATACCCAGCCAGTAAATAAAATTTACTCAGAACAGTCATATCTATTCATTTAGTCTACGGCTGCTTTAGCATTACAAGAGCAGAGGCAGAGTTGAGCAGTCACAACAGAGATTATGTAGCAT
The DNA here is from genome assembly GCA_963573385.1 of Cacajao melanocephalus. Lineage (NCBI taxonomy): Eukaryota > Metazoa > Chordata > Mammalia > Primates > Pitheciidae > Cacajao > Cacajao melanocephalus. The sequence goes on from CAUYLG010038432.1 coordinate 35,446, forward strand.
GCAAAGCTAAAAATATATACCATCTGACTCTTCACAGAAAAAGTCTGCTGGGCCTAGTCTAGAAGACAAGAAGATTCGAATATCCACCACTGTCAGCACTGTGGTACAATATACCAAATTAACAATTTTCTCTAACATAGGTACATCTTTTACAAGGCAGTTAAGGTACCACGCAGGATGTTTCGAATACGTATCAAACTTCTAGTAATTTTTCAGAACTACAACCCCCAGTAAATGCTAGGCCAGAGCTTGGTAGTGGGGAAAGATGAGGAGGCCAGATAGCCATGCAGTGGTATGATCCTTTCAGGAAACGTGGCTCCCAATCAGTTTAGTTAGCCAATCAATCAATCAGTCAATGGAGTGATAGGAAATCTTTCCTTGTACTCTCACAGGTATAGAAGATTCTAGTTTAATCCAACAGATGTGAAATAAAAAATAATCTATTTTAGTATCTAGAATTTAAAGATTAGACTCTGGCTCAAAAGCTATGCACATAACCCACCCTCCCTGTAGGACCGAGACGGGGATTCTACCAGCATCCAAATGAAGATCTGATGAGGCCAAGGATAACTCATATATATTTTCTCTGTTGATAAACAGCATATATGGCTAGATAACTACATCAGGTTAATGGGGGGAAAAAAGGATAAGAATATATATCCATAATACATTCTGGGCAAGTCAAATAATGCATCATAAAAATTAATGTTGGAAATATAGAAATACAGAAAAAGTTAGTGGGATATGACTTAAGGGACATCATTTAAGAAAGAAAAAAAAATTGGTGGAAGAACAAGTTATCTCATGACATTTATTAGTACAATAATAATACACTTTAAAAACCTCAAACAGCAATATCTACCAAATTAACATTTACTTGAGTTTCACTGATTTTGTGGTTCTCTTGGTTTGGCTGTAGAGATGTGCAAGAGCCTGAGAGTTTATAGCTTGTTTTTGTTTATAAATATTTAAATACTATAATGAATATAATTTAAATCAATATTGGAATTTGTAGGGATGTTTCCCCCTTTAAAAGTATCCAAACATTATGAAGGTCTGTGGAAAATCATTTATAATTACAAAATATAATTTCCCAGTTATTTTACTATTTATTATTTATAGATGGAATCTCACTCTGGAGTACAGTGGTGCAATCTTGGCTCACAGCAACCTCCACCTCCTGGATTCAAGTGATTTTCTTGCCTCGGCCTCCCGAGTAGATGGGATTATAGGCACATGCCACCAGGCCTGGCTAATTTTTGTATTTTTGGTAGAGACAGGGTTTCACCATGTTGGCCAGGCTGGTCCTGAACTCCTGACCTCAGGTGATCTGCCTGCCTTGGCCTCCCAAAGTGCTGAGATTACAGGTGTGAGCCACCATGCCCGGCCCAATTTCCTAGTCTTTTTAAAAAGTGAGAGATAAAACTTTCACTTTTAACAATATGACAGACTAGGTTACATATATATTCATTTCTATATGATATTTTTATTGGTAATACATTTTGAAGACATGTTAACAAGTAAAACAATAAGAAACAGATGCAAACTATGTTTTAGATTGTATCCTGGCTAGGAAAACCATTTGAAAAGAGTATTTCTGGGACAACTGGGGGATTTCAATATAGAATGGGTGAATTTGAATTTAAGAACTATTAAATTCCAGGTTTCTACAATTCTCATAGAATTACCAGGCTGAAAGAAATGAAAAGTGTTTTGGAATCTAATCTACACCTAGTGTTTGGATCATTTCTATAACAGTGGGTCGTTTCCCTATGTATCAACAGGGAATTTCTCAACTCCTGAGTCACTTCATTCCAAATCAGCTCACCTGTAACTATTAGAGCTTCTTGATGAACAATAAAGTTTTTTTTCTCTCTCTCTTTTTCTGAGACAGAGTTTTACTCTTGTTGCCCAGGCTGGAGTACAATGGTGCGATCTCAGCTCACTGCAACCTCTACCTCCTGTGTTCAAGCGATTGATTCTCCTACCTCAGCCTCCCTGGTAGCTAGGATTACAAGCATGCACCACCATGCCCAGCTAAACGATACGGTTTAAAAAAATTTAAATAAGTAAGATACTGCCTATAAGCAGCACCAGGGCCATTTAACAAATGCTATTTGCTACTGTTCTTCTTGGGATAGGAGGGATCTTGAAAGCAAGACTACCAAAAGATAAAATGTGCTATGTGACTACATTAATTAAAAGAAAATAAACTTACTACAAATAAGAATGTTCTTGGCCGGGCATGGTGGTTCACACCTGTAATCCTAGCACTTTGGGAGGCTGAGGCAGGTGGATCGCCTGAGGTCAAGAGTTTGTGACCTGCTTTGCCAACATGGCGAAACCCCATCTCTAGTAAAAATACAAAAATTAGCTGGGTGTGGTGGTGCATGCCTATAATCCCAGCTACCTGGGAGGCTGAGGAAGGAGAACTGCTTGAAACTGGAAGGTGGAGGCTGCAGTGAGCCAACATCGTGCCACTGCACTCCAGCCTATGTGACGGGAGCACAAGATTCCACCTCAAAAAAAAAAAAAAAAAACACAAAAAAAGCCAAGAATGTTCTTGATGATTATTTTGAATAAGATTCCCTTTCTAAATGTAAGTAGATATCCAATATTTATTGGAATGTCTTTCACAAATCTTTCAGAATTGAAAACTTCTACTTAATTATTCCCTGGGCCAAGCGTGGTAACTCATGCCTGTAATCCCAGCACTATGGGAGGCCGAAGTGGGCAGATCATAAGGTCAGGAGTTCTGAGACCAGCCTGACCAACATGGTGAAACCCTGTTTCTAGTAAAAATAAAAAAAATTAGCCAGGTGTGGTGGCACGTGCCTGTAATCCCAGCTACTCAGGAGACTGAGACAAAAGCTGCAGCGAGCTATTATTGTGCCACTGCACTCTGGCGACAGAACGAGATTCTGTCTCAAAATAAAAAAAATTCCCTAATGAAATTATTCCCTGATGAATATACAATGTACATTCTTGTCAACTATTATCCTGTAATACATATACTTACCTCCTGTGCATCTCTTGCTGCCTTTGCATCATCCTCATTATAGCGATTACAGTTGTACCTTCAAGTAAATAAAGAGGAGTCCATAAAGAAAAAAAATCAATGAAAAGGAAAAAAAAAAATCACAGAATTTTAACCTGGATTTACAGATTACCTGAAACCAACAGTGTCTTTTATAACAGAGAAACTGAGATGTTAAAACACCCAGGGTTCTACTGCTATAATGATAGAAATAGCAGGCTGAAAGGAACTGTTCTAACCCATATCTAGTGTTTGAACACTCTCTAAAATAGTAAATTAGTTCTCTATCCAGTGATAGGAAATTCCCCACCTCTTGAGGCAGTCCATTTCAAATCAGTTCATCTATAATTATTAGGAAACACTGTCCTTCCAGAATTTTTATTGACTGTTGTCTGAATTTCTAACTCAAGTTTTTGAGAAAGAGATGATCTTATATTTTAGGCCATCTATTATTTAGGCAAAATTTCTAATTTTCCAGGATTATTCACTTTATCTGCTATTTTATAAATCACAGAGAACCAACATTTGACAACCTACCACGTAATAAATAGATGCTGTGCTATGTGCTTTGCTATTACAGTTTTTCAGTTATTGAAGACTACATGACATACAAAATAGTGGGAAGGGGAAAACACACCCAGAGAGGTCAGCTCAGAGCATAGATGAGTTAAACTTGCACTTCCCCTGTAGTGGTGACTATACCTCAGTGATGGGAGCCTACCTTATGGAAGCAGCTATTTCCTGAGTGCTTACCATGCACTTGGCTAAGGACTTTAATTGTACTAACAGATTTAATCCCTTAAACACTTTATGAAATATACATTATTTTCTTCATTGAGAAGAATAAAATTTAGAGAGGATGGGTAACACACTTAAGGTCACATAACTACAGAGTTTCAGAGCTGGGAATTAAACTTTTGCCTGTCTCTCAATGGAGGCTTATGCTCTTAACCAGTAAGAAAACTGCTCATATGCTTTGTCATGTCTTCAGAAATTTTTACAGTGATCTTTTTAGATCTAAAGGAAGATATCTGAGTTTAATGAGAGCTATTATTTGAGCCTGTCAAGTTTTTCAGGATTTTTAAGAGTTAATATGTATTCAATACCTCTCTTTGATGTTACCTCCAAATGTGTAAGACTCTTTTTTTTTTTTTTTTGAGACAAAGTTTTGCTCTTGTTGCCCAGGCTGGATTGCAACGGGGTGATGTTCACTCACTGCCACCTCCGCCTCCCAGGTTCAAGCAAGTCTCCTAACTCAGCCTCCCAAACAGTTGAGATTACAGGTATGCACCACCATGCCTGGCTGATTTTGTACTTTTAGTAGAGATGGGGTTTCTTCATGTTGGTCAAGCTCTTCTCAAACTCTCGACTTCAGGTGATCTGCCCACCTTGGCCTCCCAAAGTGCCGAGATTACAGGTGTGAGCCACTGTGCTAGGCCCAAGATTTTTATACTAGTTCAAATAAGTCATGAGTAAAATGAGGAAAGCAGTATATATATTTATTTAAAGAAAAAAAAATGACAAAGCCTTTTAGCAAGCCTTTAAAGTATTCCACAATGGCCGGGCACGGCAGCTCACACCTGTAATCCCAGCACTTTGGGAGGCCAAGACGTTAGATCCCCTGAGGTCAAGGAGTTCGAGACCAGACTGGTCAACATGGTCTCTCTATGGAAAATACAAACTTAGCCAGGTGTGGTGGTACATTCCTATAATTCCAGCAACTTGGGAGGCTGAGGCAGGAGAATTGTTTGAACTTGGGAGGGGGAGGTTGTGGTGAGCTGAGATTGCACTATTGCACTCCAGCCTGGGCAACAAGAGCAAAACTCCATCTCAAAAACAAAACAAAACAAAACAAAACAAAAAACACACACAGGAAAACAAAAAACAAACCAACAAAAAACCCACAAAATTCCACAAAGAAGATACAAATCTATTATCTGTACTCCAAGAAATGGTCACTCAATCAATTCCAAATATCCCTGTCTATATTCACTGCTGAGGTCCCAAACTTCTCAGCCCACACTGCAATACCTTAATGAAATCTAGAAAAAATCCCCAAACCCACTATCCTAGTGATATCATTTGATTCTGGGGTTTCAAATGAGGAAGAAAAATTAAGTTACATGGTTCACATGCACTTTGTAGAATTAATCACACATTTTGGAGGTGTGGAATTACATTTTATGTTTCTAGTCTTTGGTATTTCTCTATTTTCCAAAATTACTCAGAATTAATCAACAATGGTCCATTAAGCTCATTTTTAAGTTTATAAAGTAACCCAAAGAAAATTCATCTAGGTCTGGAGATTTATTATTTTCCCTCTCAGATTATAATCCTCTCCTGGCAACAACTCAGCCAAAAGATTGCTCCCCCTGACCTCTACTTGTCAACTATCAACACTACTTCTTCCTATTAGATCCTTAAAAACTCTCCTTGAGAGAGAAAGAGAGAGAGAGAGAGAGATTTTTTTTTTTTTTTGAGACAGGGTCTTGCTCTGTCACCAAAGCTGGAGTGCAGTGGCACAATCTTGGCTCACTGCAACCTCCCACTTCAGCCTCCTGAGTAGCCAGGACTATGGGTGCAAGCCAGCATGCTTGGCTAATTTTTAAATTTTTGATATACACGGGGTTTCATCATGTTGCCCAGGCTGATCTTGAACTCCTGAGCTCAAGTGATCCATCCACCTTAGTCTCCCAAAGTGCTGGGATTACCAGCATGAGCCACTGTGCCTGGCTGATATATTTTTAATATACTTATAAGCCTCATCTCATTCTGGGCTTTATCTGGACAACATTATTAAGGATTTTAAGACCAGACAGGCAAATATTTAGGATTCATCTATATTTCTAACTCAGGTGACTGTTAATACTACTTGAAATGCTATTTTGAGAATTCTGAGGCATTTTCAGATATAAATAGGAAAGAACAGCATGGTTCACTTGCAATGTCAGCATGGGTAAACGCAAAACACAGGCAGCATTTTTGATGCCTCTGGTCCAGGCTATTCTTCATTCTTCTGTATCCATCATTTGTATTGTACCCCTTTCAGATTTCAGTACAGCTCACTGAAAATCTGAGCTGTGATTAGAGATGTATTACAAAAACATATATAAGCTTACAAAAGTATAGGGTGAAATTAGTATCTGGGAACACCCTAATCCAGGCTCAGAATTAATTTCAGAGAAGAAATCCCTCTTACTATTCTTCTAGTTAATACAAGTAATGAAAGTTTCAATGAAACTAAAAGGGAAATTTTGCCAGTCTTAAGTTTAGAACCACCTAATCTTGTCTTGAACCTGCAATCTCTTCCCTTCCACCTACCCTCTATAAGCAGTTCAAATTATGAGATAATACATATAAAGCACATAATATACAGCCTTCTCATCTAAGTTATAGCTCTAACCATGTCAGTCCCATTTTAAATTGTGTGGTAATATCCAAACTACATTAAGCCCTAGTCTGTTTTCCTATTCCCCACAACTTACCAGGGGGCCACAAACTCAAATGCCAATATAGGACAGGCAGGTAACACAAATTAGTGAAGTGGACCATTTGCATATTTTAACACTCAAAAACATTCTCACTTTTATCAGTAAATGTGCCAGCTCCCATTTTTCTCAAAACTCAAAGCATCCTAGTCTAACTTGCATTTTCCCAAACTAATAAGAAATATGCATGGAACAAAGGTATGTATTGGTACTAAATGAAAAACAATGGTGCTGTATGATATATGCAAATGATATTAGGCTTCAGTCTGGGGAAACACATCAAAGAAGAAAATAAAAGCTCCATTTAAAGGATTCCAACTCAGTTCCAGGTGACTGCTGCCAAAAAGGAAAACACACTGGTTTCTAAGTTTGAAAGAAAAGCTAAAAATATAAATGTTGGGCCATTTCCCAATTTTTAAAGTTTGGGGCAAACTATTTGTCTAATAACGTGCAGGGCAAAACAACCTGCATGTTGAGTTTTGCCGACCGCATCTGAGTTTCTAACTTTTGCCTAGAGAGGCACATCTGATAATACAGTTATTCTCTAAAAAAAAAAGTCATGTATTTTCACAATATTCTAACTTTGCTCATGTTGCAACTTTTGACCTAAACGTTTTTCCTACTACTTTCGTAGCTCATGAACTCTTGGTCCTCCTCAAAGTTCATCTCAACTGTTACCTACTTTATGAAATACACCGAACTAATCCCTCTACATCTTGCATATGCTTATAACATTAATCACACACACTGCATGTATTTATTTAGCTTGTAAATTATTTTTTTAAATTTATTTATTTATTTATTTTGAGACAGGGTCTCACTGTTGCCCAGGCTGGAGTGCAGTGGCTCGATCTCGGCTCACTGCAAACTCTACCTCCTGAGTTCAAGCAATTAATTCTCTTGTCTCAGCCTCCCGAGTAGCTGGAATTACAGGCATGTGCCACCATGCCTGGCTAATTTTTATATTTTTAGTAGAGACGGGGTTTTACCATGTTGGTCAGGCTGGTCTCGAACTCCTGACCTCAGGTGATCCACCCACCTCGGCCTCCCAAAGTGCTGGGATTAGGCATGAGTCACCACACCAGGCCTTAGCTTGAAAATTACATGGTGATCTCTATGAGGTAGAAATATTATTCATAATACATGGCACATACTTAACATAAACACATTCTTCCCTTAATTTCCCCAACCTACCAGGCAGATCCATGTGGTTCCCAAGGGCCAAGACACACCCAGCAAAACTCTGCTTTACAGTTCTGGTTACGACAGACCATGTGATTACAACCGCCATCCTTCTCAATTGTGACATGGCATTTGGGACATTCCTATGAAGAGAAACTATAAAGTTGGTGTCAATGCTACACTAGGTTGCATTACTAACATTAATGAAAAGCCAGTTCAATTTAAGAACTTGTTTTTTTAAACTCAGAGACAGTCTCACTACAGTGCCCAGGCTGGAGTGCAGTGGCTATTCAGAGGCCCAATCATAGTTCACTAAAGCACTGAACTTCTGGAGTCAAGTGATCTTCCCACCTCAGCTTTCCTAGGATTTCTTTTTAAGTAGGGTTGAGAGACAAAAACATTTTAAGTACTTTGAATCATATATATATAGTAATATTATTCTAGGAGATAAAAACATTCTATTCATATAAATATACTATACTCTCTAGTGTCATCTAGAAATAACTGAGTACTTTCCATATCCCATGCACTGTTCTCAGTGTTATATATGCATCAACTCGTAATTCCTACAGTGGTGCTATTCCTATTTCCATTTGTCAGATGAATAAACTAAGGGAGAAAGAAATTATAAAGAAATTAGTCCAAGGTCACAGAGAGTCAGGATCCAAAACCAAGCAATCTAACTTCAATGTCAGGTAACCAGGAAATCAGACTTTGACTGGTAAATTCATGTTGTGGCTACTGGATTTTCCAACTTTCTCCTAATATCCACGTTTTAAATTGTTTTCACTGTGACTCAACAAGTATGCTACAAGGGTCATGTTAAGATTTTTTTCCCCCAAGTACAAATCATTTTCTTTTTCTTTTTGAGACAGGGTCTCACTGTCGCCCAGGCTGGAGTGCAGCAGCACAATCACAGCTCACTGTGGCTTTGACATCAAGGGCTCAAGTCATCCTCCTGCCTCAGTCTCCCAAGTAGTGGGACTACAGGCACACGCCACCACACTTGGCTAATTTCTGTATTTCTTGTTGAGATGGGGTTTCACCATGTTGCCCAGGTTGGTCTCAAACTTTCAGGCTCAAGAAATCTGCCCACCTCGGGCTCCCAAAATGTAGGATTACAGATGTGAGCCATCGTGCCTGGCCTCATATCATATTCTTCGTTGCTAGTAAGCGAAAGTTACTGCCCTGTAGGCCTATGATTTTTTTGTTTCTGCATTTGAGATTGAGGTTTGTAACTCCTACAAGGAGGGAACACCACCCACTATATTAATATTTGCACAATTTGGCCTTCTTTTTGAAACTGACTATGCTGCTCATCAATGGTAACCATTTAAAATAGGCCAATATAGCAATTTTTTTTTTGAGATGGAGTCTCTCTCTGTGACCCAGGCTGGAGTGCAGTGGCACAATCTCGGCTTACTGCAACTTCCACCTCCAGGGTTCAAGCGAATTCTCCTGCCTCAGCCTCGTGAGCAGCTAGGATTACAGGTGTGCACCACCATACCCAGCTAATTTTTGCATTTTTTAGTAGAGATGGGGTTTCACCATATTGGCCAGGCTCGCCTTGAACTCCTGACCTTGTGATCTGCCTGCCTTGGCCTCCCAAAGTGCTAGGATTACAGGGGTGAGCCACCGTGCCTGGCCACAATTTTTTAACTATATATTTCAAATCAAATTTTTGAAATCACCCACATAAGAAATTTAACATTTTTCCAAACAAGTAAATTTCACACATAAAATGTTTTGTTCTATATTTCTTGGTTATAATTAACCAAACAGTATTAAACCTTCAAAATATTAGGATATCACTGACAATATGCAAATCTGTTTAGAGAGCTAATAATCATAAAAGCTTCTAAAATCTTTCTCTTCAGTTTTCTCTCAAAAGTACTAAGTAGCTAAATTTGCTTTACAAATTGCCATTGTTCCTTGGTAATCTACAATCTAAACCAAGCCAAACATATTCAAGCCTGGACTCTCTATTTTAAACATCTTTCGGGCTTAAGAGTAGGAATTCCTAACTAGATGCAGAAAAAAGGCTACCATTTAATTAAACCATGTAGTGAAAATATAATTGTCTTATTCTAAATACTAGTTTTTCAGTGCATATTAAAGGATTCTGGGACTTTGATGAACATTTCTTGTGGGAAAATCTTCAATTTTCAAAAAACAATGCTTGGCTAGGAATTTTTTTTTAAATAACAGAAGTAACCACTTTCTGAGATTACAGTCTATTTATACTAAGGTATTGTTTGATTCACATGAGTTGTGCTTATGATACTTTTGGAGGGCACAAAAAATTTACTGTTTCACTACTTTCTGGGAGATAGAAATGTATATTCATGTTTTATCTGTAAGTATGCATGATGTATACTTAAATACATACAGACAACTGTGTCAGCCTTCATCATTTACACACTTCTTACTCTCATTGTCCTGTGATGAGTGAGGGAGGGAACAGTGCAAAGATAACTTTATATACTATGGGTCAAACAACTCAGCATTCTTTAAAGCATCACCTTCACATTGTGAAAAATATACTAAAATGAATAACCTATGAACCATCCTACCATTCATTCATTACCCAAGGATGGGTATTTATGCAACTTCGTATTAAAAGACTAGCTGGGTACATGGTTGGCATTCAAATGCTTACTTATTATATTAGTGGTTGAAGAGAAGGGTACTCAAGATTAAAACACTTGTAAGGCATTCGTCTGGGGTTAAGAAAGTGGTTTGTGGTCATAAAGAGACTGAATTTTGAAACTAGTATCAAGAGCAATATACTTCAAAGCAAATAATTAGAAACAAAAAGGTAAATTAGCCTAATAGAACCAAGCTAGGTAAACTCAAACACATTTGTATACTAAAAGGCAACCAAGCACAAGTCCCACACTTGAAAAATTATCAGCTTTTTCCTATCTAGTACACTACTCGTTTTTCTAGTAGGAGTAACTTAAGGCAGAGAACTATGCATACTGTAGTACAGCACTCAATACTCTAAAATAAACAGGAAAAGAAAAATAACGGTCAAGTATTCTTAAAAAAAAGAGTCAACGGAGAAAAAGATGAAACGAAGCCTAGAAGTAGGTCAACCTACTGCTTTTGCTAATGCCAAAGCACCAATCCTTATCTAATTTTCATTACCAAGAGTTACTGAAGGAAAACACCAACCTTTGTGTTGGCTGCAATCCAATTGGAGGTTTCACTGTCATCGTCACACTTTTTAATCCATTTCTTTAACCACTGTTAGGATACAACAAAAGACTTTAAAAAATACCAAATTATTTTAACACTTAACTATAGTCAAGCTTAAACGTAAAAGCCAATGAGATTATCACTAGGCCCACTTCCTCTAAGGCCAGGGAAATCCCATAGCTGTAATGTCCAGTAGACAGAAAATCAACAAAACTAAGATTTTCTTTGGCAGAAGCTGAGTGGGGAACCTACAGCTTGAAGAGAAGCCCTTAAAAAGCCTGACAAACAGGTGCCTTAGCCACGGTTATCTTAATAATAATCAGGAGCTGACCTGACTTATCCTAAGGAATTACCTCTGAATATATGCAATGTTCGTCTGAAATTAAAAGGGTAAAATAAAATCTACCAATAGATAGATAATAAAATCATCAGCTGTGATTTTCAGTCACTAAGTCTTAGAAGTGTGCCATTACATTGTTTAAAAATGGAAATGTCAGACAAACTCACCTTACATTTAACAGGATCATGCCAATTTTCTCCACAGTTAAAGCTGTTAAGTGACACAAAGAGTTAATAGAATTAAAACCTACCTACTGTAAGTAAGTAAGTAAATAAGCCAATCATTTCATGCCTTACAGTTCCACAGTATTGTGACTAGTTTCTAGTGACTGGCAAATACAAGGAGAAAATCCATGTCTACTTTACAGTTAATTACCTAGAATTCAGTATTAGAACTAGCACATAGTAGGTACTCAATGTGTGTGAAATGAAGAATGACTGTAAGCATGAATACATGCTTTGGTGACAATTTCATAATAGTTGTTGCTAAGGTGCCTCAGATCATATTGAAAAGTTTCAACCCATGCTTCACCAGTGCATTTTTAATCTTTTACTTAACATCCTAAATGAAGAATAAAAGGCTGACTTTGTAGGTTACTTATATAACAGCACTAATACACAGTAAACAATATATGGGAAGCAAATAGGTCACATCTTTGCATTACTTAAACAAATGAACCTCAGCCCTGTAGAGGGAAATGGTACTGGGCAAGGTATAAAACAGAAAGACTAAATACTTACTAAACATAAATTAATCAGTAATTCACTTTTGTTCTTCTAGGTTCATGGCATGTACATTTGTAAATGAAGTATAATTAGTGAATAAACACAAATGCTTAAGAAAAACATCATAAAATGGCAGATTAGCTAATTAAATAATTTAGAAATGGCAAAAAATCCTTTGCTAAAGAGAGGAACAAACTACTATTGATTTAAATCAGGTTAGGATAATGATTATTTCTGAAAAGAAAGATGGGAAATGTGACAGAGCAGGGAACCAAGGAGCTACAAATATTAAGTGTCATGTTTTATCTCTTAACGAAAAGAAAAAAACCAAAATACTAATTTTGATTTAGTTGGATTGTAGCTACATAGGTATTCATTGTTGTATTCTCTATACTTTTATGTTTGAAATGTGTCACACTAAAAATACACTGGAAAGTAAGTGTTATCCACCTTTTCTCTACAGGGTAAACTCTGAAACAACAATGCATATTTAATCTTTATCAAAACAGTATGTGTTTTACACATTTAATCTGTGTGAGCTTACCTGCTCTTTTTGGAAACAGTTAATAAATTATTAATGATGTGTTAACTGTAATTCTATAGGTGTTTGGAGGAAAAAAAGAATGGTATGAAATACCAATATCTCCCCTGAACTCCCATCCCCAAAAAAATCTGGCCGAGCATGGTGCTTCATGCCTGTAATCTTAGCACTTAGGCAGGGCCAAGGCAGGTAGATCACTTGAGGCCAGGAGTTCAAGATCAGTCTGGCCAACATGGTAAAACCCTGTTTCTACTTAAAAAAAAATTAATTAATTAATTTAATTTAATTTAAAAAAAAACAGCCAAGCATGGTGGCACACGCCTGTAATCCCACCTACTCGGGAGGCATAAGAACTGCTTGAACCTGGGAGGCAAAGGTTACAGTAAGCTGAGGTCGTGCCACTGCACTCCAGCCTGGGTGATGGCTTCTTACTCCTCAAGACTCTCAAAGGAGCAGAAAATCATCTTAACGTCTAGCAGGATATGTTTGTGTCCCCCTAAAATGCGTATGTTAAAACCTAATAATCAATGTGACAGTATTAGGACATGGAGACTTTAGGAGGTGAATGGAATTGGCATCCTTTTAAAAAAAAAAAAAAAAAAAAAAGAGCTGTCTTGTCCTTTCTACAATATGAGGACCCAGCAAGTAGGCACCATCTATGAACCAGAAAGCAGGCCATCACTAGACAATAAATCTGTTGGCACCTTGATCTTGGACTTCTCACCCTTAAGAAGTCTAAGAAATAAATTTCTGTTGTTTAGGAGCCACCCAGTTTATGGTATTTTGTTATAACAGCCTGAACATTAAGACAGAAAATGGTACCAAGAAGTGAGGGTGCTGTTGTAACAAAACCAAAAATGTGAAAGCTGATTTGAAACTAGGTAATAAGTAGCGGCAATAAGAGTTTGGAAGTGTAAGCTAGAAAAAGCCTAGATCACTGGGAATGAACTGAACTGTTCAGGGTAATTCTGGTGAAGATTCAGAAAGACAAAGTGTGGAGAATGCCTCAATCACAGAGAAAACCTAAATAAATGGCCATGAACAGAATATTGTTAGAAATATGGACAGCAAAGGCCATTATGATGAGATCTCAGATGAAAATGAGGCACATGCTGCTGGAAACTGGAGGAAAGGCCATCCTTGATATAAAGTGGCAAAGAAGGTGGCTGAATTGTGTTTTGTGGAAGGTAGAGAAATGAAACTAAGTATCCGGCTGAGGAAACTGCTAAGCAAAGTGTTGAAGGTGCAGCTTAGCTTCGCTTGAATGTTTATAATAAAATGCAAGAAGAGATGAATGACCTAGAGATAAACTGTTAATCAAAAGGAAATAAGAAGTTAAAAATGTGAAAAAATTTCAGCCTATTCATTTTGGAAAATATGAGAACACTTGTAAAGAACCCTGAACTGATTAAGACACCCCCTAATATGTGGCACTGGAAACTTCCTGGTAGTTCAAATCTAGAATTCAAAGACTAAAGAGTATACTATAGAACTCCAAAAGCCCAAGTTACCAAGAAAGCTGGGCAAGAGGAGCCATATGAAAACTCTTAGTTAAAAAGGAGACCATCAGCTGAATTTACCTGCACATTTCCTTTGCATAAGTAAGGTTAAAATTTGGCAGAGTAAAGAAAAAGTTACAGTCTCAGATCTACAAGTTAGCTCCCATTAAGTTATAGTGGAGCATAAAGGAAGATTAAATTAGAGTTGTATATTTTCTCCATAAAAAAATATATCCAGGCTGGGCACGATGGCTCATGCCTGTAATTGCAGGCCTTTGGGAGACTGAGGCAGGCAGATCACAAGGGTCAAGAGATCGAGACCATCCTGGCCAACACGGTGAAACCCTGTCTCTACTAAAACTACAAAAATTAGCTGGGTATGGTGGCGCACACCTATAGTCCCAGCTACTCAGGAGGCCGAGCCAGGAGAATTGCTTGAACCTGGGAGGTAGAGGTTGCAGTGAGCTGAGATCGTGCCACTGCACTCCAACCTGGTGACAGAGTGAGACTCTGTCACAAAAACAAAAACAAAAAATATATACACACATACACATATATCTATATACACCTAAAAGTTAGAATATCAAGGAAAGAGAAAAAATTATTTAAGATGTGACCTTTTCATCCAATTCTCAAAAAGATACACACCATTTTTAAACTGGTATTAAACATCTCCCTACCTACGGTAAACACTTTTTTTCTACTATTTTAATATCAAGAATAAACAGAAGAAATAGAAATGCTTTGTGCACTATTTCAATTTAGGAAATCACTTGCTTACCAAAATTGGCGCCCACATTTGCAGCGAACAGGTTTAGCATCAGGATATTGGACTTTAACAACATGGTGGCAATCTGGGGCAGGACACCACTTTAACAGTCGATTGCACTGAAATACAAGTTAGAAAATAAAAAATGACAGGTGGCCAGGCACAGTGGCTCACACCTATAATCCCAAAACTTTGGGAGGCCAAGGCGGGAGGACTGTTTGAGGTCAACCACTTAAGACCAGCCTGGGCAACACAGCAAGACCTTGCCTCTACTTTAAAAAAAAAAAAAAAAGAATTTAGCCAGACATGATGGTATGTGCCTATAGTCCCAACTACACAGGAGGCTGAGGCAAGAAGATCACTTGAACCCAAGAGGTGGAGGCTAGAGAGCTGTGATCATCCACTGCACTCCAGCCTGGGTGACAGAATGAGCCCTGCCTCAAAAAAAGGCAGCAAATTAAATTAGGTCACAATGCAAGATTTCCTAGCACATCAGGCAATTATTTATATTGCTTCTCTGGTACAAGCGGCAAATGGGGGAGGATGATACAAGCTTATGAAAACTTGCTGTGGTCTTCTACAGTAACACTTTGAGATGTACTGTTTTTTTTAAAGATGACTGATCCCTAAAGACCTGGTTTTGCAAAATTTATGAACTATCTCTTGTTCTATCTTCAAAATCCCACTGAATAACTTTAAATATGTGATCATTAAACGTCACTAATTTACTTATGGTTCTATTTCAAGACAATTTTCAAAAGACACAAGACAATCAGATATACTCTTTATCAAGGAAAGTGTTTGGATGTGACAGAATAGTTCAAGTTAAGCTAAAGGATATACACACAACTTCTCCCATAAAGAGCTCTTGTAAGAAAAAAAAAAAAAGCCAGTTCCTAAGCCACAGGCAAAGAGCGCACTTTACGTCCTGAAAAGGAAATATAACTTTTATAGTATTTTTATTATGAAACAAAACACTCTGCACCGGAATTCAGAAGTCCATTGACCATTTCAAATAATACACTATTTCTAAAATAGGCTATTTCCAGGTTTAATCTCTGACAGAAATAATTACTTTCTAAAATTAAAATACCAAGTTACACTGATGTTGTCATACAGGGGCTGGCAAACTCCTTTGTAAAGAGTCAAAAGGGTAAAGGATTTTGGTTTTGCAGGCCTGAACAGTCTCTGTAGCAACTATGAAACTCTGCCACTGTAGCACAAAAGGAATAATAGAACAAATGGGCAAAGGCACGGTACAGTAAAGTACAGCATTCTTTATTAACAAGATTTACTGGTAATGAAACCTAAAACGAGCAGAGAAATAGCAGGGTTAGAATCTCAAACATGATTAAACATGACATGATTAGTAATCTACTACAATTCTCTGCTAGGAATAAAGAAAAATAAAGGAAGAATACAGTAAAAATAATTTTATTATCCAAGCTCAAGTCTATGGAGAGATCTACTTACTAGTTTGTCATACTCTTTTATTTTGTTTTTATTAAGAGAGAATCTCAGTGTCACCCAGGCTGGAGTGCAGTGGTGCCATCTCAGCTCACTGCAACCTCCACCTCCTGGGTTCAAGCAATTCTCCTGCCTCAGCCTCCCAAGTAGCTGGGATTACAGGCTCATGCCACTGCGCCCGGCTAATTTTTCTATTTTTAGGAGAGATGGGGTTTCGCCATGTCGGCCAGGCTGGTCTCAAACTCCTGACCTCAGGTGATCTGCCTGCCTTGGCCTCCCATAGTGCTGGGATTACAGGCGTGAGCCACCGCACCCGGCCTGTCATACTCTTTTAAGAATAAAGGTATTTTGGTATCCTTCATAAATGCAATAAAGATTTGTTTACTGGCAATAGACCATAATTTTTTAAAATAGTATTTCTATTAATAAACAGAATTCCTTCTTACAAGAAGGAAAACAAATCACTTACCTCTACAAAGCTATTTGTTATTAAATGCTGATACTTTAATTTAACTTTTGAATCTGTGATCAGGCGCCTGAAACCAAGAATAAAAACAGATGAGAAAGTTCCCAGCCAAGAGTATTTTCCACACATTTATAAAACATAGTTCCAAAAGCTGTTTATGCTATCTACAACATGTTTATGCCCTAAGCTGTCAAGAGACGTAATTGTACTGATCAAAACAATAATTTCAAAATTTGTATAGTTTTATTTTCATAGACATTTTTTCCATGTTTCTTGTATTTTAAATATTCTACTTTTACCCAGTTTTTAGTATAGCCTAATGACTTACCAACTAGTGCCAAGTTTAGGCCCATTTCAGGGTCTTTTGACTCTGATATCGTGCCTAAAGACAGCAATTGTCAGCCACCTTCCTTCAGGCGTCCCACCCAAATCAGTATGTGAAATGAGACAGATATTGTTGACAGAAATGTTAAGAAATGGATCCAGGTTTTGTGATACATAAAGCTGATATAATTTCACGAGCCTTCTTCTGAGAGCTCTTAGAAATTAACCAGAAATGCTTACTAATTGCATCCTGGCCTCTTCTGAACACTATAATTCACAAGAATTTCCAGAACTCGCAGGAGTCCACCCTGAAGCTTAAGTTTCATTAGTTCTATAGTAAACATTCTTCTCAGTGTATTGCAAGAAAAAGAAGAATTCCCACTGAGAAAGACAGGAAGAACATGCATGTAGACCAACCCCATTAACATCTTTGAAATGAACCAGACAATATGGACTCTCATGCTTGAGCTTCATAGGCCTCTCTCCTTCCACAAGATCCTACCTTGTCATGTGCCACTTTCAGTGCACTCCTATCACATTCATATTCCTGTATTTCCTTCAAAACAGTAAGCACTACCCTTCCTCAGAGGCTTTGCATAAAGCTGCCTCCCTTGGAAAGACAAGAATATTATAATGGAGCTCTGAAGTGGGACAGTCTAGGTTTGAATGCCGGCCTCACAACTCACTAGCTATGAATTGAAGGTAAATTCTTTGAACTCTCCATTCCTCAGGTTACTAATCTGTAAAATAGATCTCAGAAATACGGTTGTAAGACTAGAACAGTGCCTGGCAGACAGTAAGCACTCAATAAATATTAAACTCTGTTACTATACTACTTCACTCAGTTACAATATAGTGGTAACTCACTCAAGAAAGCCTTTCCTGAGTTTCCACAATCGTTTAGATATAGATCCCCTCTCAGTTCTCATAGTACCGTAAACATCTCCTTTACAGAATTTATCATAATTTTAATTAGACAGTTATCTCCATAATCATTTGTTTAATAACTATCTTTCTCCTCCTAACCCCGTGAAAGGATCCCTGGGTGTCCAGTACACTATCTGCCTGTAGAAAGTGTTCAATGATTATTTTTTAAATGAGTAAATCTCCATATTTCACAGAAGTAGACCTGCGGTCTAAAAACAATTCATGTATTTGGTAGTTCCTCAAACAGTTAAACATAGCACTACCACATGACCCAGCAATTCTGCTTTGAGTAATTAAAAACAGGTGTTCAATAAAAAAAGTTGTACACAAATGTTCATATGTTCATAACACAATTCCAAAAAAATGGAAATGTCCATATAATGGAACCATTACTCAGCAATGGAAAGGAGTAAAGTGATGATTCATGATACAACATGGATGAATCCTGAAAACATTAAAGAAGCCAATCACAAAAGGCAACATACTATATGATTTCATTTATATGAAATGTCCAGAATAGGCTAATCTAGCAGATGAGTGGTTGCCAGGGTCTACAGGGAGAAGGGAATGGTGAATGACTGATTAATGGATATAAGGTGATTAAAATAGTCTGCAATTAGGTGATGTTTGTACAATATTATGTACACTAAAAGCCACTGGATTTATTTGAAAATATAGTTGTTGGCTGGGCATGGTGGCTCAAGCATGTAATCCTAGCACTTTGGGAGGCCAAGGTGGGTGAATCATTTGAGGTCAGGAGTTCAAAACCAGCCTGGCCAACATGGTGAAATCTAGTCTCTACTAAAAATACGCAAAAATTAGCCAACCGTAGTGGCGGGCACCTGTAATCCCGGCTACTCGGGAGGGTGAGGCAGGAGAATCGCTTGAACCTAGGAGGCAGAGGTTGTAGTGAGCCGAGATTGCGCCACTACTGCACTCCATTCTGGGCGACAGAGAGATTCTTTCTCAAAACAACAACAACAAAAACCAGTTGCTTCTTAACACAGATTTGAAATGCACGAGTCCACTTACACATGGATATTTTTCAACCAAATGTGGATAAAAAACACAGTTATTTGTGAGATGTGAAACCTGCATGTATGGATGGCCGAATTTTTGCATACGTGAGCTTTGCTAAGCTCACATGAGTATGCACAGATTTTGGTATATTAGGGTAGAGGGTGTGGATCCTAGAACCAATCCTCAGTATACGAAGGATGACTGTAATTAAAATCATGAGTTTTATGTTACAGATTTTATGTCAATAAATAATAAGAAAAGTATCAGGTCAAAAGTCAGATGCCTTGATTGCCAAACAAACATATCTTATTTATACATCTATTACTCATAATGCTTTTCTGACATGACAAACCCTAATGATTTCTGATAGCTGACCTAAGCCTAAAAAGCTATCTAAACCTGGCATGGACCACCAGGACTGACATAAGCAAATATCAGCCAACAGTTATTAGGACAAGACTGCTTCTTTAGTTTATCTGATAATAAGGAGGTAAAAGAAAGTGAGCATCCATCTTCACGAACAGGCAGTCTCAAGAAGTGTCACTCTGGTCATTAATAAGAAAATTCTCTTGACAAAGATTTGCTGTCATCACAAATTGAAAATAGTTATTGGCTGGCGCAGTGGCTCATGCCTGTAATCCCGGCACTTTGGGAGGCCGAGGCAAGTGGATCACCCGAGGTCAGGAGTTTGAGACCAGCCTTGGTCAACTTGGCGAAACCCTGTCTCTACTAAAAATACAAAAATTAGCTGGGTATGGTGGTGTATGCCTGTAATCCCAGCTACTTGGGAGGCTGAGACAGGAGAACTGCTTGAACCCAGGAGGAAGAGGCTGCAGTGTGCCGGTATCATGCCACTACATTCTAGCCTGGGCGACAGAGCAAGACTTAGTCTCAAAAAAAACCAGAAAATAGTTATTAGGTCACGTCTCTTAGTGGAAGACAGCTCTCTAGTTAAACAAAATGACTTCTACTGAATGCCTACTACACATGTTGAGCACACTGTCAGATGCATTAAATGGGGAGAATGCCCTGTTTTAACAAATGAAGTAACTGAAGAAATGTGATTTGAAACTAGATGACTTGAAATACAAGTTTTTGTTTAGTTTTGTCTTTTAATTAATGTCAATTGCTAAACCATGCCTTTTGTTTATGTAGCACTCTGAGTAAATCAACAATATTATACTTTGACTTAGGACTAATGAATATAATATTTTCCTTTAAAAAGATTTTCTTCCCAACATACTAATACAAATTATAGACAAGCATAGAGGAGGACATCAGAATCACCATAAGTAAACCCATAAAATTGTTATGAAATCTGGACTTTCTCTCCTTTTTTTATAATGTATGATAATTTTAAATAAAGACTGACTACACATAATTCTGCATCTTAGATTTCTTAGTTAACATTATCATATACATTTTCCAGAGCCCTTAAAATAATTCACAAGCTTTTCTTCTTTAAGAAAAAGAATTCTGCATCTTAGACTTTTTTGTTAATATAATCATAGGCATTTTCCAGAGCCACTGAAAGAATTCACAACCTTTTTTTTTTTTTTTTTTTTTTTTTGAGATAGAGTTTAACTCTATTGCCTAGGCTAGAGAACGGTGGCACGATCATAGCTCACTATAACCTGGAATATCTGAGCTCAAGTGATTCTCTCACCTTGGACTTCCAAAGTGTTAAGATTACAGGTGTGTGCCACTGTGCCCAGCTCACAAACCATTTTTAATGGCTGTACATTACTCCATCTTCCTCTACTGTTGGGCATTTTGGGTCGTAGGATTATAATCAAGCGATTAACACATTTTAAAAAAACCTTCGCTCAAATTCATTTTTGTTTGAGATGGAGTCTTGCTCTGTCACCCAGGCTGGAATGCAGTGATCCCAGTTCACTGCAACCTCTGCCTCCCAGGTTCAAGTGATTCTCTTATCTCAGCCTCCCAAGTAGCTGGGATTACAGGTGCATGTCACCACACCCAGCTTTTTTTTTTTTTTTTTTTTTTTTTTTTGGTAGTAGAGACAGGGTTTCACCATGTTGGCCAGGCTGGTCTTGAACTCCTGACTTCAGGTGATCCACATGCCTTGGCTTCCCAAAGTGCTGGGATTACAGGCAGGCGCCACCACACTGCCTTTGCTCAAATTTCTGATTATAAAAATATAACATTTATTGTCATCTGAATTAATCATAATCACAAGTCATGATGATCTTGCAGTTACTCCTGACTCATCTTTTCCTCGCACCCTGTATCTAATCCCTGGTTCTACCTTGAAAATATATCCAAACGCCAAACATTTTTCACTATCTCCTCTACTACCAACCTAATCCAAACCACTATCACTTCTCACTTGGACTCCTATGATAATTTCTAAATCTGTCTCCCTGTTCCCACTTATAAGATTATTTTTTTTTAAACACTGGCAGTCAAAGCAACCCTCTCTGACCACGTCACTCCTCTGCTCAAAACTCTCTCTTACAGCTTTATCTTAGAATCAAAGGCAAAGACCATAACAAAGGCATATCAGGCCCTAAAGGATCTGCTTCTGGGTAAGCATACATCTGGAGAAAACAAAAAGAATCTGCTTCATACACCCTCTCCCATTCTTCCCTGCCTCCCTTCAACATTTAAGTTTATATTTACAGTTTAGTAACATTTGAAAAAGTTTAAATTACTAATACTCATCAATAATTTATTCTGTCTATATACTTAACCTTACTACCATAATTTGACAACTGTCTCATTTTACATTTCAGTGAAACTAGAAAGTTATTTTAGTTCAGGAACCATGAATCAGCAAATCAAGAAAAGCAAGAAAATGAACTCTTGGCAACAGAGGCTGCTGGGAACTGATACTTTGTTATGCAAGAATTTGTTGCATTTATGCTGAGGGAAGATTGAAAAGGTAAATTAACTTTTCAAAGTTAAAAAAAAAAGTTATTTTAGTATGTACTTCAGCTCTGATCCCTGAAACATATATTCTAAAACAGACAATATACTATAACTCTTGTGCTAAATTTCCTACTTAGAATACTCAAGTCCCTATTTTTCTGTTTCCCTGCGGAGAAATGATAGTGGGCATTCAATTTATTCCACCATGAGACATACAACTCTTAAGTTACATGTTTTCAAAGCAGTCTCTATAAATTCTCAGTGCCTTAAAAATAAATCCAACTTAAGGTAAGCAAAGATTTCTTAAATAGCAGCAATCATATATGGAGAGAAATGAATTAGACACCAAAAGGGAAACTTTTATCCATTAAAAAAATCATATTTGTTTTAGAGAAAAAAAAAGGCAAGCTACATATTTGGGGGAAAATAGTTGTAATACAAACATCTATCAAGAGACTCATCAGAATAAAGAATTCTTACAAAGTAAATGACAGAAAAAAATTACCAATTTTTAAGAACGGGTAAATGACTCGAATGGGCATTTCATAAAAAGGGATATCCAAATGTCTAATAAATGTACGGGAAAATGTTCTTTAACAATACCAGAAAACTGCAAATTAAAATCACAATTCACTAGAATGGTCAAAATTTTAAAAGATGGGTGACAGATGTATGGGCAAAGACTAGAGCTCTCACCCATAGCTAGAAGGAATATAGGTACAATGACTTTAGAAAACCACTTGACAGTGTCCACTAAAGCTAGAAATTCTACTCCTAAGTATACGCCCCAAGAAAATCAGTGTATGCCCACCAAAAAACATACAGGGATAGTCTCTAATTTCTTCACGTAGCCAAAAGCAACCAAACCAACCAAAAAACTTCTAAAGGTGTATTATCAAGACACTGAAGCAACTTACAGAAATCTCAAAAGACATGATGTTAACTGAAGCAGACATATGTACACAAAAGAAGGCATGCTATATGATTCCACTTAAATGATGTTCAAGAACTGGCAAAACTAATTCATGGTGACCGACGTCAGGGTAGGTAGCAGAGGGGAGACGGATACTGGCTGGAAAGGGCCAGGCATAAGGATCAACATTCTGGGTATTGGGAAAGTTCTATACCTTGATGTGGGTGGTGGTAAGACAAATACACTTTTTTTTTTTTTTTTAAAGATGGGGTTTCATCATGATGGCCAGGCTGGTCTTGAACTCCTGACCTCAGGTGATCCACCCATCTCGGCCTCCCAAAGTGCTAGGATTACAGGTGTGAGCCACCGCGCCCGGCCGACAAATATACTTTTAAGGTTAATATACTTGACACACTTAATTGAATGTATTTGATGACCTAATAAAGAAGTAAAAAGATCCAATTCTAATTAAATAAGAATTTTTTTACACTGTAAAAGATGAGATGCTCTACTGTAATGAGACTAACATACACACTGAGGTTTAGTTTGTCTCTTGTCTCAGAAGGGTACAAACCATAGGACTTCATCTAATTGCTCCAGTCTAAGTAGCTTCACAACCCCATTTGTGACAGTGGTAAGACTGAATGTAAGGTATAAGTGTCTGACTTGGATGCTAGAAACATTCTCCTTAGAGCAGCACAGACTTAGAGGATTTATTTCTCTCTGGGTCCACTGAACTACTTGGTTTTACGATTATTTTTTATATAGTTACAATATTATCAACATATTGACTTAAAATTTTCTGAATCTACCTACTCACCAAACAAGAAATAATCAGTTACAAAACAGTAAAGAATTACTATAAGGTTGATAATGTAAAGTGACTATATGTCTAATAGAAATTAGATGGTGAAAGAGATAAAGGTAAAGGATACCATAGAGGTACCAATTTCCTCCTTATGACACCAGGTACCCTATGGGTCATAAAGAGGAAATTTAGGCCCTAAACAACTGCATTTAAAAAACCAACCAACTACTAGGATGAATACAGGTAGACTGACATTTATTTGGTTACAAATGATATATAATTCAGAGAAATAATTTTCATTAATCTTAGGAAAGCATCAAGGACAAATATAGTGACAAGGAAAAAGTTCTCAAAGTATACTGTTACCTTCATGACTATGGAAGTACAGCCCACTGTGTATGCAGGGAAATTCCACTTAGCCTTGATGGTATAATAGCACAAATCACTGAAGTTTACAATACTGACATATGGTTATGAAAGCAAGGGAGAAAATATATTTCCAGTGACTTGTTCAAAGATGCGTGCCTCTTAAATACCAGTTGCTAAGGAATAATTTTTTAAAAAGGAATAAATAAACCCACTGAATTACCTCTACTGAGAATTTAAGAATCTAAGAAGCATTGAGAAGTCAGTGAATAAATACTATCAGTGTAATACTTCCAAGCTTAGCGCTATACATCCTGAACAGAAATAAACAAAGAATTCAGACAACATAATTAGGGGACCTGAGGT
This sequence comes from Cacajao melanocephalus, assembly GCA_963573385.1. Classification (NCBI taxonomy): domain Eukaryota; kingdom Metazoa; phylum Chordata; class Mammalia; order Primates; family Pitheciidae; genus Cacajao; species Cacajao melanocephalus. The sequence continues at coordinate 59,777 of CAUYLG010038432.1, forward strand.
CACACTTCTTATAGCTTAAGAAAGAATACAGGCAAGAATATGGGCGATTATCAAAGTGAATGGTAAACAAAATACGGAGGGGCAAAGGAGGTCACAGGATGCCTGACCAAACCAAAGTTAAAATCTAAACTGAGGCCTGAAGAATGACCAGATTAAGACAATTTAAGAGTAAAACTGGAAGACAGTATTGTAGGTGAGAAAGCCAGGAGGCAATAGAAAAAAAAAGTAAACTCAAACCAAGCCAAACGCAAATAAAACACATAATATTTTCAAGAAACCAAATTCTACCTCGCTGGAACAGAGAAACTGAGAAGATATAAAGCAAAAAATAAAGCTGTATAGGCAAGCAATGCAGGACAATGGAAGCCATCTGCAAAGAACTAGAATATGATAAAACTAAATATAAGGGAATCATTTAAGAGCCAGTTGTAGATTTCTAGCTAAGAGATGATGGCTTAGATGAGGTTAATGGCAGTAGGAACAGAAAAAAATAGATGGATATATAGGTAATGAGGATGCGGATTTGACAGAATTTGGTGCAAGGATGACTGTGGAGGTGCCTATTCGGCAGAGGGATACATAGGTCTCAAGCTCAAAAGAGAAATCTGACTTGGAGATTTCCAAAGACTGTCTAGGGAAAGTATACAAAGTAAGAAGAAATAGGGGGCTGGATAGAACCCCAAGGAGCAATATTTTAGGAAGAGGCAGAAAAAAATATGATTTGCAAAGTCAGCTGGAGATCTGGCGTGGGTGTAAGGTAGGAGCCACAGAAGTAGGAAGCTGGGGTGAAGGGTATTTTACAGGGAATAAGTAGATTAGGGAAATGAAATGACAGCAATTCTCAAACTTAAGTACATCAGAGCCACACCAGGAAAGCTTGTTGTTCAGATTGTTGGGCTCCGCCTCCAGAGTTTCTGATTCAGTTAAGTCTCAGTTAAGTCTGGGATGGGGCCTGAGAATGTGTATTCTTTACAAGTTCCTAGGTGATGGTGATCTAGGGACTACACACAGGGGCACTGAAATCACTTGGAGTGACAGCAAGCCTTGGGAAAAAACAAAACAAAACACAGTGAGTTAGGTGTTAGCACTATGAATATCCAAAGTGCTGAAACTATTGGATGTAAGGCCCAAGAGGTAAATTTTTATAAATTGCCAAATTACATTCCAAAAATGACAGTTTATAATCCTATTATACTATATTCTCACTCACATTAGACATTACCAAATCCTGCTTTACCAATCTGAAATGCTAAAACAAATTTTAGAGTGATTCTGACTTACACTTATTAAACTAGGCATGATAGCTTATGTTTATGGCCATTTACATTTCTTTCACTATGAACTGCTTTTTCTTCTTCCTACTGATTTCTTAAAGCCCTGTGATATCGAAAAAAATTAATCACATTTGTTTCATGTGTTGGAAGTTTTCATTCATTTCCAATCTACTCTTCCCCCAAATAAAACCTTACCCAGAAATCCATTATGTAAGATGGATATAATAACAAGTTCTTCTGGCTGAACCACAGGAAGAAGTCCTACAACAGAGTTCCTGAGTACTCTCAGGAAACTTATGGCTTCATTTTACACAGTTTAAAAAAACGTTTATCACACTGTCAGGACAGTGTCCTTAGAACACCTAAGTAACTGAAGAAGTTGTTAAACTTAACTGGCAGTGACATATCCATAGATACAACTCCAATCAGTTTCTTTGATTTACAAAGATGTTCTAAGTATCTAATAGGACATAAATCAGTATTATGGAATCCACTGGGGGTATAATCAAGAACTTTCCTCACTATTCTCCATTTTCTATTGATGTCTGAACTCACAGCAATTCGATTTCCACTTTCACCATTCTAGTAAAGTTGCTGTTATAATAGGGAAATCCAATGGTCTTGTCAATGCTGTTCTCTTTCACATGTCCGCAGGAAGTGATCCCATTAGTACCCTCTTTTGCTCAAATTCTCTACTCCCTGGTTCCTATATTATTTTCATAAACCATCACCTAAATATCTTTCAATGACTCCGCCTCCTCTCCCAATGTCCCCTTGTCTAAGATGTCAGTCTTCCTTTGTCTTTCTATGAGTAATGGCTTCCTCTGTCATTATTTTAACTGTTTTTTGAATTCTGAAACTGAAGGTTACTAGTTTCTACCTAATGGATCACATTAAAAATTGCAGATCCATGTACATATGCTAACTATTCAAAAGAAGGAAAAAAAAAAAAGAAAAATTGCAGATCCATATTGGAGATTTTTCATACCTTAAACCAATCTGTCTCTATTTCTACTGGCTCCCCATTAGACAACCGACACACTAATCTTCCACACTTCTATGGAACATTATCATCCATAGAAGGCTGTAATGGCTGGGCACGGTGGCTCACACCTGTAATCCCAGCACTTTGGGAGGCCAGAGGTGGGTAGATCACCTGAGGTCAGGAGTTCAAGACCAGCCTGGCCAACATGGTAAAACTCCTTCTCTACTAAAAATATGAAATTACAGGCATGTGCTACCTGTGAGGCTGAGACAGGAAAATTGCTTAAGCCTGGGAGGTGAAGGTTGCAGTGAGCCGAGATTGCACCACTGTACTCCAACCTTGGCAACAAGAATGAAATTTTCTTGTCTTAAAAAAAAAAAAAGACGACTGTAAAAACCAAGTCTCACAGCCCAAATGCCTCTTCACTCTAAACCAAGCTTGTCCAGCCTGAGGCCCAGGATGGCTTTAAATGCGGCCCAACACAATTCTGTAAACCTTCTTAAAACATAATGGAACTCTTTTTGTGATTTTTTTTAAGCTCACCAGCTATCATTAGTGCTAGTGCATTTTATGTGTGGCCCAAGATAATTATTCTTCTTCCAATGTGGCCCAGGGAAGCCAAAACATTGGACACCCCTGCCTAAACTATCCATCACTATACTACCAAAGTACTATTTTTAAAATGCAAATGTCATCATATTAAAAACATTCTATGACAACATTCATTATAAACTGTCAAAATTTTCATCCTCATCTGTCATAACCTCCTACTCTGCTCTAGCCAGCACAGAATACTTAACAGAGAAGTTCACGACCTGTTTCTAAAACACTGACATTCTTTCTTTAACCAATATTACCCTTCACTCCCTCAATCTCAGTTTTTACTATTTTTCCCTAAGTCTCCCCAAACTCTTCAAGTAGAACAATCTGCTTCTTTCTAACAGTATTTTATACACACCTTTATATACAAAACATAAATTGTTGCATTGTAGTTATTTATTATTGTGACTCTCCTGGGGGAAGGCACTATATCTTAATTTTTTGTTCTCCTGTACATATGTGCTAATGAGTAGGTTCCCAGTAAATGTTTGTCAAATGGATAAAAGGATATAGCAACCTTTATTAATGAAATATACTGAGGAAACTGTATTAATGGAACTGGCATAGTGATGAAAGAATACAAGGAACAAGAAAGCATCAGAGGACAAGATAAAGACAAATTGAAGAATGGTGGTACTTCAAGATGATACATGGCTTATTTGTGCTAGCCTAAATGGAAATAACATCTACTAAAAAACATAACCAGTATTAACACAGAACTGATAACAGTAAATATGTTCCAAATAAATCAAAGGAGATGGATATTAAGGAGGTCTGGAATCTCTTGAGTTTTATAAACTGTGCTGGTCAAGTCAATTTACGGCTTTATTAGATTAAGAAATGTACTCATTAAAGCCCATGGCTTTTATTACCTCAAATTCCAGTGCTTAAATACAGACATGCCTTTCTGTATAGACAACTATCCATGATTGGTTACACAAATTGCTTGTGGATCATTCAGGCCCTCAATCTGTTTATCCTCCTAGAGTGATGTCAATTAGGTAACCTGAGGTTATGAAAACAGCACTAACCCAGGAATTAAGCAAACTGGGATTTTTATCTTGGGCTCAGGAACTAATAACTCTGCTTCTTTCTCCAAGTTTCTTTCCCTCTTCAAAAGAGAACTTTTCAATAAACAAGACTGATAGACTGCTAACAAAGAAAAAAGAAAGAGAAGACCCAAATAAGTGCAATCAGAAACAAGAAAGATGACATTACAGTGGATCCCATGGAAATACAAAAGATCCTCAGAGACTGTTAGGAACACTTCCACGCATATAAACTGGAAAATCTAGAGGAAATGGATAAATTCCTGGAAACACACAACCTCTCAAGACTGTATCAGGAAGAAACCAAAACTCTCAATGGACAAATATCAAGCACCAAAACTGAATCAGCAATTTAAAAACCTATCAACCAAAAAGAGTCCTGGACCATGTGGCGTTACAGCCAAATTCTATCAGATATCCAAGAAGAGTTGGTCCAATCCTAATGAAACCTACCAAAAAATTAAGGAGAAGAGAATCCTCCCTAACACACATTCTACAAAACAAGCATCACTCTGATAAAATCTGTCAAAGACACAACAAAAAAAGAGAAAACTACAGGCCAATATTCCTGATGAACATAGAACAAAAATCTTCAACAAAATACTAGCAAACCGAATCTAGTAACATATCAAAAACTTAATTCAACACAATCAACTGAGCTTTATTTTTGGGATACAGGGCTGATTCAACATATGCAAACCAATAAATGTAATTCACCACATAAACAGAATTAAAAACAAAAACCATATGATCATCTCAAATGACACAGAAAAACCTTTCAATAAAATCCCACATCTCTTCACAATAAAAACATCAACAAACTAGGCTTTGACATAGTTTGGAACATACCTCAAAATAACAAGAGCCATCTATGACAAACCCAAAGCCAACATCATACTCAACAGGCAAAGGCTGGAAGCATTCCACTTAAGAAAAGAATGCCCACACCTACACACCAGTCCTATAGTACTGAAGTTCTGGCCAGAGCGATCAGGCAAGACAAAGATAAAAATGTATCCAAATAGGAAAAGAAGTCAAATTATCAGTCTTCACTGATGATGATTTTATATGTAGAAATAACCCTAAAGACTCTACCAAAAGGCTCCCAGAACTGACAAACAATGTTAGTAAAGTTTCAGGATACAAAATCAATGTACAAAATTCAGTAACATTTAATATATACCAATAACATTCAAGGAGACAGCCAAATTAAAAATGCAATCCTATTGATAACAGCCACACTCACATAAAAAAATACTTAGGAATACATCTAACCAAGGAGATAAAAAGATCTCTACAAGAAGAACTACAAAACACTGCTGAAAGAAATCACAGACAACAAAAATAAATGGAAAAACATTCCATGCTTATGAACTGGAAGAATCAATATCATTACAATGGCCACACTGCCCAAAGCAATATGCAAATTCATAATTATTCCTTATCAAACTACCAATGTCATTTTTCACAAAAGTAGAAAAAACTATTCTAAAATTCATATGGAACCAAAAGCCCAAATACCCAAAGCCACCCTATACAAAAAGAACAAAGCCGGAAGTACCACACTGTTCAACTTCAAACTGTACTACAAGGTTATGGTAAACAAAACAGCATGGTACCTGGTATGAAAACAATCACACACCAATGGAACAGGATACAGAACCCAAAACTAAAGCCACGAAACTACAACCATCTGATTTTCAACAAAGTCAACAATAACAAGCAATGGCTAAAGGACTGTCTATTCAATAAACGACTGCTGGGATAACTAGCTAGCCACATGCAGAAGAATTAAACTAGACCCCTTTATCTTTCACCATATACAAAAATTAACTAAAGGAATAAAGACTTAAAAGTAAGATTCTCAAATCTATAATCTTAGAAAAAAATCTAGGAAACACCATTCTGGACATCAGCCTTGGAAAAGAATTTATAACTAAGTCCCCCAAAACAACCAAAACAAAAGCAAAAATAGACAGGTGGGACTTAATTAAACTAATGAGCTTCTATGTTGCTAAAGAAACTATTAACAGAGTAAACAGACAACCTACAGAATGGGAGAAAATATTCACAAATTATGCATCCAACAAGGGTCTCATATCCAGAATCTATAAAGAATTCAAGCAAAAAACAACTCCATTAAAAAATGGGCAGTCTGCTTTGTCTATGAAGTAGCCATTTCTTTGTTTCTTTAATTCTCTAACAAACTTGCTTTCACAAAAAAAAGAAAGAAGGAAAATAGCAAAGTACATGCAAAGATATTTCTCAAGAACACAAACATACAGCCAATAGGTACAAAAAAATACTCAACACCACTAATCATTAGAGAAATGCATATCAATACCATAATGATATACCATACCATCTCACACCAGTCATAATGACTATTATTAAAAAGTAAAAAAAAAATTTAAGCAAAAAAAAATTTTTTAAAGTAAAAAAAGCTTATGTTGGTGAGATTGCAAGGAAATGAATTGTTCTCCTAAAAAAGACACATACACATGGACTAGTGTGTTCACTGTGGCATTATTCACAATAGTAAACACATGAAATCAATCTAGTTGCCCATCAACAGTGGATTGGATAAAGAAAATGTGGTACATGTACACCATGGAATACTACGCAGTCATAAAAAAAAAAAAAGCATAATCATGTCCTTTGCAGCAATACAAATGCAGCCAGAGGTCATCATCCTAAATGAATTCACATAGAAATAGAAAGCTCAATACCACATGTTCTCATTTATAAGTGGGAGCTAAACAGTGAGTACACATGAACATAAAGCTGGGAATAAAAGACAGTGGGGGCTATTAGAGTGGGTAGGGTGGGAGGGGCAAGAGTGGAAAACTACTTATCAGGTACTGTGCTCACTACCTGGGTGATGGAATCATGTGTACACCAAACCTCACGGATAAGGAATTTACCCATTTAACAAACCTGCACACGTACACCTGAACCTAAAATGAAAGTTCAAGAAAAAAAAGAACCTTTTCACAAGAAGATTTGTTAGCTGAAAGCCTCCAGCTGGAGGGTGTTTGAAATCAACAGCAATATTCCAGCAAAGACCATAATTCCCTGGGTAGTAGTAGCCAATAACTGAGCATACCAAGGGTACTTGGCTTGGCTCTTTATACTTATTGAGGTACTCTTCTTTGGGCAATCTACGCACTGAAGTTCCCCCACAGGGCTGCAAAAGACTCGCACAGCTGTATCTTACAAAGTCTCTTCCTATTGAATCTTCCTTCTTGTCTTTAACAGATGTCAGGCCTACATCGATGTCTATCTGTTCCTGCTGTTTACCTTGCACAGATGCTATTCCACAATGAGTCAGTTTCACTTTTTATTCTATCTTGGGATCTGCTTCCAAGAGCACCTCAACTAACACATACATACATTCTAATCTCCAATTCCAAGGTTTATCAAAATTTAGTTACCATACATTTCTAAGTTTATAAGAATAGTGATCAGGCATTTAACCAAGTTACAAATGGGCTTTTGGACTACTACGAGGGAATGTAGAGAGTTTCTTCAGACTTTGAGAAGTTTCACTTCCTTTGAGGTGCTAAGTAAAAATTAATTTGGTTTAACCAACTAACCAATATTCACATGCAGAATCTATCGAAAATACTTACATAACTGTGTTGTCATCCACTAAGATATCACAACCATGAGCAGGACACGAAATAGTCTGAAAAAGATTGAAATTTAAACTGTCTTCATTCAACAAATATTTAATGAATGCTTACCATCGCCAGGCACTTTGCTAGGTTCTGGGAATACCATAATGTTTACAGGATCTCGATCCTTCCCTTTCTACTTAAAGGAAGTACGTGTGAGAGTTACTTGATCACCATAAAGTAACTAGAATCGCTAACCTAATAATTGGTTTTTAAACACAAAACTTTAAAGGCAAAAGCGTGCAACGAGTTTAACTTAACATATACCAATACTGATGCCGGCTGAGAAAACATTACCTGGATTGGCTCTTTAACTGGAATGCCACATTGCCTATTACCTTTAGTTGTCTGAATCTAGAAAAATATTCCCCATGCGATTCATATTCCACAAAGCTTCACCTGTTTTTATTTATGCAAGGGTCTAAACACTAGGAAATTCAACAAAAACTGAAAAACAACTTGGTATCTTTACCTGACCCATGCCTTCTTCCATTATTTTGGTAGTTAAATATTCACTCCAGCATTGCATACAAAACTTATGTCCACATTCAAGGCCAGTGAAATACTGTAAGAAAAATAAAATGTGAATTTAACAAAGACATTCTCAGAAAAATCACTATGAACGATGACTCAACGGGGCTCGATAAGGTTTCATTTCTTACAGTGGCCAATTTTACAATAGATGGACTCCTAAAATGAACTTTTTGTGGTGAGATACAGACATCAATACACTGAACACACACGTTTTAGGAAAGGTGGGCAACAATGTTTATATTAAATGTAAGAAGATAGACCAGTGAGCATATGGAAGAATGCTCAGTATCATTCGGCATCATGGAAATGCAAACCAAAACCACCATGAAGGCTGGGCAACATGGCAAAACCGTCTCTACAAAAAATACAAAAATTAGCCATGATGATGCACATTTGAGCCTGGGAGGCAGACGCTGTAGTGAGCTGAGTCCGCACTCCAGCCTGGGTAACAGGGTGAGACCCTGTCTCAAACAAAACAAAACAAAGCAATACCTCACAATGAGATAACATTTCACACTCACTAGTCACAGCTATAAATAAAAAGAAAGACAAAGCAGGGCACAGTGGCTCACGTCTGTAATCCCAGCACTTTGGGAGGCTAAGGGGGAGAACTGCTTGAGGCTAGGAGTTCAAGACCAGCCTGGGCAACACAGTGAGATTCTGTCTCCACAAAAAATTAAGAAATTAGCCAGGTGTGGTGGCACATGCCTGTAATCCCAGCTACTCAGTGGGGCTGAGGTAGGAAGATCACATGAACCTAAGAGGTCAAGGTTGCAGTGAACTGTTATCACACTACTGCACTCCAGACTGGGCAAAGTGAGGCTCTATTTCGGGGGGGGGGGGGGGGGGAAGACAGATAATATTAATAACAAGGAGTGGTGGGGATGATTTCAAATGTGGTACCACACTGGTCCACG